>JAOWBW010000579.1:0-124600 GCA_026119855.1 Campanula takesimana
TAGTATTTATACTGCCTTTCAATATCAATACTGTTGGGTATGCTTACTTCTTAACCTCCTACTTGTTAGAATTGATTGATACCATCACCTATTAATATTTTATGGACTTAGGATCCTATGTAAGAAGTTTTATAACTCTATTTTTAGCTTAGTCCATTTTACAGTATAGGCTTAGAATATAGGGCTCGGAGCGAAATGGAATGAAGATCTAAGCAAGACTTGTGGACTCTGCGCAGGACTACTCTGCGCAGTATACCACTGCGCAGGTCTCTCCTGCGCAGCATTCTATCTTGCTCAGCTTTCGATACATTCAGATCACCTAACTTGGAAAACGCTTTGAAGATGTACGCTTTTAAAAGTGCTAAGTGTGTAGAAAACGACAAAACAAGCACACTTAGCAGATCCAACGGTGAGACGCGCTCAAGAGAAAAATGTCAAATGAAGACAGCTGTCAACCTTCTAGAAGAAGCTTTTGAATTTGGTCTTCATGCTCAGTCTCCAACGGCTCTATATTACCTGCGCACCAATCATATTGTGCCAGGTCATCAACTTTGATTAGAGCCCCAACGGCTATAAAGGACATCTGCGCACCAATCATATTGTGCCAGCTCATTGTCCTTGCTCAGAGCTCCAACGGCTATATTCAAGCTCTCAGCTATAAATAGCCAGCTCATCTTCATCTCCAATTTGCTAGAGTTGTGCTTTCTAATATCCTTGAAAGTTCTGAAGATTGCTGCTTACTATTCACAGATTCAAGATCAACCTTCAAACCTTCATACCTTCAAACTCCTGCCCAGATCCTAAGCTTTAAATCACTAGAATTCTTCGTGCTCTTCATCTCACAGATTCATAGAGCCCAGAATTTCTGAACACACACACACCTCTTGAAGCTTTGATCATTTAGATATTTCTTCTTGAGATACACCGGTTTAGTCTAGGATTTGTTCTTCATAAATTATAGATCTTTGAGATAGTTGTGTTTCATTGTTGTATCTTGTAACTCTCTCATATAATAAGATCTCTCCATTAGAAAATCCAAGACTAACCATCTTGGTAGAGGACGTAGATCTTTCATTGATCGAACCTCTCCAAATAGCTTGTTCTTTAATCCTGCTATTTACTTCCTGCTTAATCATTTCTGAATTACTGCTTTGTTTTGATCTTATCAGATAGCTACTATTGCTGCTGTGTTTGTTATTGCTTATTGCCTTAGAACATTTTATCCAACTCTTTAAACCAAAACTTAGCGCGTGTGTTTTTATCCTTGCGCAGCTTTTTCCTGCGCATGTGCTGCTTAAAAACTTCCGCTGTGCATTTCACACTCTCACTGCTGCGCGCTATACTTAGCTTATTTGAGAACTGTGCGCATAAGCCATTGATTTGCAAAAGGGTTTGAAAATAATTTTAAAACGCTATTCCCCCCCTCTAGCATTTTTCATACCCTTGTTGCCCCCTTTGGGACCAACAGTGGTATCAGAGCTAACACCTTCGTAAAACTTGTTTTGTTTTTCAAGCTTAACAGCTTGGGTGCCGATCAAGATGGCTTCAAAATCTTGGGCAATGGCTAACTATTCACATGTTCCAGTGCTGAATGAAGATCACTTCGAAATCTGGAAGCACTGCATGCTTACTCATTTTCTTCTATCGACGAGATCCTCCACGACATCATTCTTGAAGGACCATACATTCCAATGAAGGCTAATCCTGATGCTGCTACAAATAAAGAAAAAATCCTACCATCAAGAAGAACAAGGAGGAATGGACTGATGAAGAAAAGAAATGGGTGGCTATGATGGAAGAGCAAGGAACATCATTCTTAGCACTCTAGACTCTCTCACGCACAATCAAATTGTGAGCATGGAACTGCAAAGGAACTATGGGATGCTATTGAAGGATATGTGAATGGAGACAAAGTAAGCAAGGAAAACAAAAGATTTGTGGTGCAAAGAAAATTCAACTGCTTCATGAGAAAAGATGGTGAAACCTTGAGACAAACATATGATCGCTTCTGTGCTGTTGTAAACTCTTGTAAATCTCTTGGAACTACTTTCACTAATAAAGAAGTCAATTCTCAATTCTTAGATGCGCTAGGTTTCAGATATGTGCACAAGCAAGTCATCTGGAAGATTCTGGATTTCTAGATACTTGGCCTTTGCGCAGCTTATATGCTAACTTAAAAGTGTATGAGCTAAAGCTTGATCGAATCGACGAAACTGAAGGCAAGGAAAGCTTGTTTCCTACGTTGCGCAAAAGGAACCTTCACCTGCTCAAACCTCAACAAAGTCTCTACTTCCTCTTTACTTGAAATGGATGATGATGATTTCGCTATGTTCGTTAAGCGATTCCAAAAATTCAGGAAATTCTCTAAACCTGGATCCTCTAGCAAACCACCTGCTAAATTCTCTCGTGGCAGAGACTCAAAGAAAGATGAAGAGTTGGTCTGCTACAACTGCAGAAAGCCCGGTCATTTTGCTTCAAAATGTCCTACTCCAAATTTGAATACATGAAGAGGAATACTGCGCAGAGATCATCAAGGCAGCGCGGAATGATTGCTGAAGAAGACTGCACAGAAAGGAACTGAAGACTTGGATAGAGACGGACACTGAAGACAGTGATGATGATGACTCTGAGGATGGACTGCTCTGCTTGATGGCCAATGCTGATGCTGATAGCGATTCAGACAATGATCCCGATGCGGACACAAAGGCTGCGCCAAGGACAAAAAAAAAGGTCCCACTATCCAGAACTGGTGGAAATGGGACATCTGACTCCAAGCAGACAGAATGGCAGTACTTGTTGCCAGAGCAGACGTATCAAAGAAATTTGTAGCTGCGCCTCCGCGCAAAGAATCTCTGAAATTCCTGCTGAAATTGTAATAGAAAAGAATGATTCTGCTGCTGAGCGCGAGTCTATTTTTCAGCAAGCTGAAAAGGTAATCAAGAAATTTAATTCTATGAAAGAAGCAGTGGACTTATCAATTGGAGAAATTTCACAGCTTAAGACGGAGAAAACTCTTTTAAAATCTGAGATCACCCTCCTTAAGGAGCAGATTAAGAGCATGACTCCTCTTACTGAAAAGAACCGTTTTCTCCAGATCAAAATGAGCTATTTAAAGTAAGAAACGAAGAATTGGCTGCTCAAGTAGCTGATCTCACAAAGATCACTGATGAGTGGACCAAATCTCGTGTCACTATGGACCAAATTCTAGAATCCCAAAAGCTAGTGGAGACAAGGAAGGCTTGGGGTTCTCAACTAGTGATAACTTTAAATGCGCAGTTTGTTTGCTTGAAAAGGAAAAGGAATTTAACCACAGCAAACTATTGAAATTCCTAAAGCAAAGCATTCCGCTTCAATGGGTAAAGGACAGGAGAAAGTCAGAGACAAAATTTCCATTATGTCTACCCAAAGAAGCAAACTGGAAAAAGCCAAGGGTAAGGCTAAAGTTGAACCTGCGCATGACAACTCATATTCTGACTATGGTTGCGCCTCAACTTCAAATGTCAAATCTGCGCAAAAGGGACATGCGCATGAAAGCCATGCGCCCCAACGCCAGATGCGCATTCTTAAGAAAAGCGCACCCAAACCTCAGAAAATGATATTTGTCAAAGCAAGTTCATCTGCTCCAGTAAGAATGCTGCGCCAAAGAAAAGTAAAGAGTTTGTAAAAACCCAATCTATAAGTGGCTTTCATCATTGTGTTGTGTGTGATGGTTTAGGTCACAAGGCTGCAGAATGCCTTTTGCGATTTGCTCCTAATGCCAAGGGACGTAAAAATCCTAAGGTCAGACAGGAGTGGGTTGTCAAAAGTTGCTAACTCTAGGACCCAAGAATAAAGGGGACCTGCGTTCTTAATGTCTATCTTTCAGGTCTCCTGCTTCACTGCGCACTCTTCACAAGCTAAAGCGCATATATGGTACCTCGACAGTGGATGCTCTAGACACATGACTGGAGATGGAGATGTACCGCTCTTGAAGATGTGCATGAAGGAAGAAGGTCCCTCTGTAACTTTTGGAGATAACAACAAAGGGCACATAGTTGGATATGGAAGAATCAGAAAGATAAAGTGTGCATTGAGAAAGTTGCGCTCGTTGAAGGTCTCAAGCACAACCTGCTCTCCATATCACAATTCTGCGATAAAGGTTTGGAATGTCACTTCACTGCAACGCACTGCTATATCAAAGATGGCATATCCGGACTAACTTTGCTCACAGGGACTCGTAAGACTAATGTTTACATTATTGATCTTACTGCTATAGATTCTATCACTAATCTCTGTTTTGTAGCAAAGAATGTAAGTGAAAGCAGCTGGCTATGGCATAAGCGCTTAAGTCATTTGAACTTCAAGTATTTGGCTAAGCTAGGAAGGGAAAATCTTGTCAAAGGACTTCCCAAAGTAGCTGACCATCATGACAGAAAATGCGCAGCATGCCAGCTCGGTAAACAACCTAAGCAGTCTTTCTCAGCAAGATTGCCTCCTCAACTTCAAATGTTTACAACTGCTTCACATGGACTTGTTTGGACGGTCACCACTGCGAGCATTGGAGGAAACAAATATACTTTAGTGTGGTGGATGACTACTCAAGATACACATGGGTCGAAATGATGATATCCAAAGATGACTGCTATGATATCTTGACTGCGCTATTTCGAAAGCTCCAAACTCAAAAAGAAGACGACATCGTGAGTGTTAGATCAGACAATGGAACTGAATTCAAGAATAACGGTGTTGCTCAATACTGCGATGACCATGGAATTAATCACAATTTCTCTGCTGCTGGAGTTCCTCAACAAAATGGCGTTGTGGAAAGAAAGAATCGCACGTTGATTGAGGCTGGAAAAACAATGATAGCAGAAGCTAAGATTCCAAAGTATTTCTGGGGAGAAGCTGTCAACACTGCTTGCTTTACTCAGAATAGATCCCTCATCAACAAAGCCTACAACAAGACTCCATATGAGCTATAGAGAGGAAGAGCGCCCAACATTGCTTTCTTCAAGATTTTTGGCTGCAAATGCTATATCCTCTACAATGGCAAAGATCATAGAGGTAAATTCGACGCCAAAGCAGATGAAGGTATTTTCGTTGGGTATGCCAAACATTCTAAAGCTTTTCGTGTTTTTAATAGAACTACTCTAGTAATTGTAGAATCTGTACATGCTACTTTTGATGAGCATTCTCTCCTTGAGCCACATTTGGCTCCAAATGATTCTGATGATTCTGCTGAGAATGTTGAGACAGGTACGCAGCCTCAAACTGTACCTGCGCAGAATGTTAATCAAGAAGATCAAAACCAGAATCAAGCAAGTCCATCGCATGCGCATACACCCGATGCTGCGCCAGAAGTAACTACTCCTGATGCGCAAACTCCTCCTCCTGCGCATGATGTTTCTCCCACTTCAGCAAATCACTTTTGATGACCTTGATGCTAGAACAAATGAAGTACCCATTGAAGATCTTCGTATTCCTACCACTCAACCTAACTTACCTCCCGAGGTTCGTGAAGTTAGAGATCATCCAACTTCAAACATCATTGGTGATCTCAATGTAGGGGTTCGTACTAGGAGAGCATCAAACTTTGATGATGAATATCACTCCTTTATTTCTCAAATCGAACCAAAGAAGATTGATGAAGCGCTCCAAGATTCAAGCTGGGTTACTGCTATGCAAGAAGAGATTAATCAATTTGAGCGCTGCAAAGTTTGGACCTTAGTACCCAGACCTCATGATCAAGGCGTTATTGGTACAAAATGGGTATTCAGAAACAAGATGGATGAGAATGGAAGCATCACCAGAAACAAAGAAAGGTTGGTTGCGCAAGGCTATAGGCAAGAGGAAGGAATCGACTATGATGAAACTTTTGCGCCTGTGGCAAGACTTGAAGCTATAAGAATTTTATTAGCTTATGCCTATCACAAGAAATTCAAGCTTTATCAAATGGATGTGAAGAGCGCATTTCTCAACGGTGAACTCCAAGAGACGGTCTACGTAGCACAACCACCTGGATTTGAAGATAGCAGATTTCCAAATCATGTCTTCAAGCTTCAAAAAGCTTTGTATGGACTTAAGCAAGCTCCAAGAGCATGGTACGATACTCTATCAAATTCCTACTAGAGAAAGGCTTCAAGTGTGGTAAAATCGATACAACTCTTTTTATTGCTAAGTATAATGATCACTCTTTACTTGTTCAAATTTATGTCGACGATATTATATTTGGTTCTACTAATGAGTTACTTTGTAAGCGATTTAGAAGCTCATGAAAAGCAAGTTTGAAATGAGCATGATGGGAGAACTCACATTTTTCCTCGGGCTTCAAATCAAGCAATTGAATGATGGTATCTTCATAAATCAAGCCAAGTACACAAGGGACCTAATCAAGAAATTTGGACTTGAGAATGCTAAAGCATACGACACTCCAATGGCCACGGGCAACAAACTTGACAAAGACTTGAAAGGTAAGAAAGTTGATCAAACTTTATATCGAGGTATGATTGGCTCTCTCCTTTATCTTACTGCAAGTAGGCCAGATATTATGTTTAGTGTTTGTGTCTGTGCGCGCTATCAAGCGGACCCTAGAGAAGCGTACTTAACTGCTGTTAAACGCATAATTCGTTATCTTTCTGGAACTGTTAACCTTGGACTTTGGTACACCAAAGATTCGAATTTGATTTGCTAGGTTATTCAGACGCAGACTACGCAGCATGCACTATTGACAGGAAGAGCACAAGTGGAACTTGTCATTTCCTTGGAAATCGACTTGTTGCGTGGGCAAGCAAGAAGCAAGCTGCTGTGTCCATCTCCACTACAGAAGCTGAATACATTGTTGCTGGAAGCTGCTGCTGCTAAATCCTATGGATGAAGCAACAATTAGTGGACTATGGAATTCATGAAGCAAACTGCCCAATATTCTGCGATAATATGTCCACTATAGCTGTCTCCAACAATCCTGTCATGCATTCAAAGACAAAGCACATCGACATCAAATATCACTTTCTCAAGGACCACGTGGAAAAAGGAAACATTCATTTAGAGCACGTGGACACAGATAATCAAATTGCTGATATTCTTACAAAGGCTCTTGACGCAAAGAGATTTGTATTCTTGAGAGGAGAAATGGGTATGCTTGAACTTAGCTAACCTGTCCATATGATTTGTTAATACTAATAATCTTGTGTTTGCTTGATAAAATATTCATCATAGGTCATGATCCATGCTTCTGCGCAACCCCTGCGCAGTACTTCATTTACGCATAACTCTAATGTTAATCTGGTTTAAGAATCTATTGCGCTATTTACAGCTCTGCGCATGATTTTAACATGCGCACACTTCGTGGATCGCAGGTAAGTCTTCTATTTATTAGAAATTGCACTTAGGTCCCTGACTGAAAAGTCAACGCTTAGTTCACAAGAATACTTGTGCAATTAAAATTTCCCTCGCCTTATTTTTGAAATTTCTTGGGAAATTACGCTTTTGCCCCTGCGCATGTCCCATTATCATTAAATGCAAACGGCCATTAATGATAGCGCCTGTTAGAATTCCTAATCAACATTTATGAGGGAGTTGATATGACTGTGACCTGCCTAGACCTACTCACTCACTCGCGCGTCAGGTCTGCGCACTCGCGTTCCCTATTCGGCCACGTCGCTTTGCTATCGTGCGCCTCTGCGTTTTTCACCAAATTCGTCGTCTTTCACCAAACCGCCTCGCTGACGTCATGCGCTTTTTCCTTTTCGGTATAAATCCTTTGACTCTTCTCATTTTCTCTCTTTCCTGCTCTCTCTCTCTTTCACAAATTCATCCTTTTTCTCTCCTCTGCAACCTACTCTCCTCCTCCCAATCATTTCCTCTTCTTCTCTCCTTGACTTTTCTCTCAATCTCTGCAAAACTCTTCTCTCTCTTCCTTTTCAAAAACCCTAGTTTCTTTTAAAATGGCTCCCCGAAAATCAAAAGCTAAGGCAGTTGGTGAGGTCCATGAACCTGTTGAAGAGGTTCCTCCTCCAAAAGCTAAAACTATTGACGACATGGTAATAATTTCTGGACCTTGAACTCATTTTCTGTTTATCCGCCATTGTTATGTCTCGAGCTCCTAATACTCCCTTTTTCGATTTTGCTTTTATCTGTTAATCATTTTTGAAATCGTCTGTTGTTTTGAGTTCGTCTCTCTCTGATCTACCTTTGTATGTACTTTATTTCACGATCAGTACTGTTTTCATATGTTTTCTGCAAAAATTTTCGTTCGAAAACCTCCGAGGCAGACGAACAGTTTTTCTCGATTTCTGGGCTAAATGTTCTGTTTTGGGAAATCTTGTTTTCTTAGTTGTTTTTCGTCTCTGAAATGCGGTTATTTCGATATGCTTTTTGTCCTTTTTGGTCAAACTTTGATTTTTAGTGTTCTTGGTGTTCTTCGTGTTCATATTTTATTATTCCGTGTTCTTCAAGTTCCTATTTTCCTCTCTTGATTTGGGTCGCCTAATATCTCTTAGTGTTTACGTTTTTGCGCATATCTTTTTCATTTTGTTTCCCATGGAGATGCTGCGCATACGTGTATCTGCGCATGCGCTTCGCTCCATGCGTAATTCTTGTCTAAACTATTCTTATTTTGCGCAGAATTCTTTCTACTTCCTACAAGGCTGGGAACTAGATCTTGCTACGCTACACAAAGATGCTGTCGGACGCAGGATTGTTCATCTTATGGATTCTTCCGGCATCTTACCTCTCTTTACACTGGCTCAGGATTTCTATGTCCCCTCTCTTGTAGACGAGTTCTTTGAGAATGCAGAGAGAGTCACCATGACGCACAAGCAGACTCGAGAGAAGATTAATGTTATCCGCTCAGTTCGGAATTATTCAGTGCGCATTGTTCCTGCGTCACTTAAAAATCTTTGCGGATTTAAGGTTGATGATGCGCCAGAAGCCTATTCTGAAGCTAAACAAAACAAGCTTGCGCAGAAACTGGTTGGGGAACCCTCTCTTGTAAAGAAATGGAGTGTTCATGATCGCAAAGAATTTGGTGAGGTGATGTATCACCTTTGCACCATTATTGGCGACTCCGTAAACTGCAAAAATGGAAATAAGGGCAAGTTCATTTCCAAGCAGTGGGCTTATTGTGCTGCGGTTTATAATGGCGATGCTCTAGACTGGTCCTCTGTTCTCTTTGACGAGCTATGGGATGCATCGGAGAGCTATGACAAGTGCATGGACAAGAAAGTAGCCAAGTACAGAACTCACCATAGGCTACTATCAAAGTTTCAGATGAACGTCTCTGAACTGCGCACCTTCGTGCAGAAGCATCCTGATCTCAAAGTTCCGTGCACCAAAACCTATTCCATCTCTCACCTCTACTCCCTGCGCAATAAAATTGGTCGCATTGATTATCGCAAGATCTGGAACAAGGACACCAGCCCAGACAAGGAAGATTGGGTTGATAGTGATGATGATGATGAAGCCCCTCAACCCAAAGCAAAGAACACTGCCGCGCAGCCTTCGAAGGCCACTGCGCCTACTGAACCTGAAACTGCTGCTGTGCAGGCAAAGCGCAAAGGCAAAGGTATTGCAGATCCTGCGCCAGAAAAGGTGAAGGAAATCCCAAATGTCAGATCAACTGCTGGCATTAAAATTGGATCTGATTTACCGCCCCCTGCTCCCAAACCTTCAAAGAAGCGCAAAGATCCTCCTGCACCTGCTCCCTCTCCTGCTAAAACAAAGAAAAGGCCTGCATTTACCAGACTTCCTCCTGCGGCGGCTATGGTTGAAGAAGACAGCGAGTCTCGAATGGATGAGACTGCTGCTGATGCTGCGGATGATACCGCGCAGGGGGAGCAAGATCCAAAGGCTGCTGAAGCCCCTCCTGCTCAGGGTACAGGAGATAGTGATGATTGGATGGATGAAGCTTTTCCCGTCTCCGGAACGCCTGCCAAGGCCGCTGCTGCTGCACCTGCTAAGGAAGATCCTCCTCGAACTCCGCACAAGAAACAGGTTGTGCGCAGCACTGCAAAAAGGACAGCCAAAAGCTGCGGCTCCTCCTTGTCCTGAACCATCATCAAGTGCCTTCCAACGCCTAAATATTTTGGTTGGAAATACTCAACCTGGCACCTCTGTCCTTCATGATGATTTGGACTTGGAAGATGAGGATGCGGATGAGGTTACCAAGTCTGCGCAGGGCGATGATGCTGTGCAGCAAGCTGCTGTTGATCCTCCTGAAGGAGAAAAGGAAGGAGATGTGCGCACAACTGATACAAATATCAGCAGCACGCACTCATCTACGCATAGGTCTCCTGCTGCTGATCCTATTCATCTCTCTCCCAAACAACCTTCTCCAACGCACTTTCCTCCCAAAGTTTCTCCTCCTCCAGCTCAAGCTATTCCTTCTGTTCCTACAGTATCTACTTCCTCTCTATCTTCCTCCGCTGATCTACGCCAAATTCTCCAGGCTCTCAATACTATTCAAGTCAACCAGGTTGCTGTACAGTCCCAAATGACTCAGCTCATTACTGCGCAGACAGATATCCAAGAGCAACTTGATGCGCAGCGTTTAGAGATTGCTGCCATTAAGGGGGAGAATGTTTCAAAGGCAAGTACCTCCGTAGCCCCCATGTTTCAAAGGCAAGTACCTCCGCAGCCCCCTCTGCGCAACGCGTCCCTGATGCATTAGACCAAATGGTCCTGGACTCATTGAAGTCAATAGCTGGGATGCTTGAAAACGTCTGCACCTATACCGCTATCAATGATGGGTTTATAGGACTGCTTAAGCGTCTGCGCAAGAGCTTGGCTGATGGGTTGCATGAAGGTTTTGCAGGGATGGAAGCGATGATGTTGGAGAGATTGGAACAAGGTGGTCCCGGTCCCGCGCATGCCAATACGCTTAATATGGAAAGTATCAGGGAGTGCATAACTCAAGCGATGACTGATTTCGCTGATGGGTTCAACGCTAGGATGGATCAAGCCATGTTCGATATTCAAGCCAGCGTGAACACTCAGCGCCTCCACACTGACCAAAGACTCGAAGCAACGCAGGCCACCGTCATCAACACTATTGAAGCTGCTGAGCAGTCATATTTCAACCAGATGGCGGGACATCAAATACAGTACAGAGCCAACTTCCAAGAGCTGCGAGAAGACAACAGAGATATGCGCAGAGGAATGGCTACCCATGTAGGTGAAGCTGTGGCGTTCAGAGAAAGATTTCAAGAACTGAAGATTGAACTTATGAATAAGTTCAACAGTCTGCAGAATGAGCTGCGTGAAGCCTTGCACTGGATCAACATAGACTAGGCTCTATGTAATTTTTTGTTTTTGCGCAAAGTATTTCTTTTTGTGCGCATTTTGTTTTTCTTTTTCAAACTTGTAATCTGCAACTCTTTACATTTCTAAGTTTTAATGAGAAAAATCGCATCATGTGTTTCCAAAACCTTGTTAGAATTGATTGATACCATCACCTATTAATTGATACCATCACCTATTAATATTTTATGGACTTTAGGATCCTATGTAAGAAGTTTTATAACTTCTATTTTTAGCTTAGTCCATTTTACAGTATAGGCTTAGAATATAGGGCTCGGAGCGAAATGGAATGAAGATCTAAGCAAGACTGTGGACTCTGCGCAGGACTACTCTGCGCAGTACACCACTGCGCAGGTCTCTCCTGCGCAGCATTCTATCTTGCTCAGCTTTCGATACATTCAGATCACCTAACTTGGAAAACGCTTTGAAGATGTACGCTTTTAAAAGTGCTAAGGTGTGTAGAAACGACAAAACAAGCACACTTAGCAGATCCAACGGTGGAGACGCGCTCAAGAGAAAAATGTCAAATGAAGACAGCTGTCAACCTTCTAGAAGAAGCTTTTGAATTTGGTCTTCATGCTCAGTCTCCAACGGCTCTATATACCTGCGCACCAATCATATTGTGCCAGGTCATCAACTTTGATTAGAGCCCCAACGGCTATAAAGGACATCTGCGCATCAATCATATTGTGCCAGCTCATCGTCCTTGCTCAGAGCTCCAACGGCTATATTCAAGCTCTCAGCTATAAATAGCCAGCTCATCTTCATTTCCAAGTTGCTAGAGTTTGTGCTTTCTAATATCCTTGAAGTTCTGAAGATTGCTGCTTACTATTCACAGATTCAAGATCAACCTTCAAACCTTCATACCTTCAAACTCCTGCCCAGATCCTAAGCTTTAAATCACCAGAATTCTTCGTGCTCTTCATCTCACAGATTCATAGAGCCCAAAATTTCTGAACACACATACACCTCTTGAAGCTTTGATCATTTAGATCTTTCTTCTTGAGATACACCGGTTTAGTCTAGGATTTGTTCTTCATAGATTATAGATCTTTGAGATAGTTGTGTTTTATTGTTGTATCTTGTAACTCTCTCATATAATAAGATCTCCATTAGAAAATCCAAGACTAACCATCTTGGTATAGGACGTAGATCTTTCATTGATCGAACCTCTCCAAATAGCTTGTTCTTTAATCCTGCTATTTACTTCCTGCTTAATCATTTATGAATTACTGCTTTGTTTGATCTTATCAGATAGCTACTATTGCTGCTGTGTTTGTTATTGCTTATTGCCTTAGAACATTTTATCCAACTCTTTAAGCCAAAACTTAGCGCGTGTGTTTTTATCCTTGCGCAGCTTTTTCCTGCGCAGGTGCTGCTTAAAACCTCCGCTGTGCATTTCACACTCTCACTGCGCGCTATACTTAGCTTATTTGAGAACAGTGCGCATAAGACATTGATTTGCAAAAGGGTTTGAAAAGAATTTTAAAACGCTATTCACCCCCCCCCCCTCTAGCATTTTTCATACCCTTGTTGCCCCTATGGGACCAACAAATACAATTGATTTTCCCTTTTACCAAAGTCTACATGGTATCAGAGCAAGATCCGAAAAAAACCCTACCCCCTCCTCTTACTCGGCATAGCCAGAAAAACAACCCCATGGCCACCACCGATCAAAACCTCCCTAACCCTGCAGAACCCAACAAACCACTAGTTGTGGTAAACCTATCCCATATTCTTCAACTTACATCAACCAATTATATTCCATGGAAAATCCAAATTGAAGCAACCCTCTTAGGGTATGCACTATTCAAATACTTCGATGGGTCTCTACCCATACCGCCCAAAACCATTACCGAAACCACCACCACGTCTGCCACATCCACCAATACCGAGACCGGAACACCACCCCAACCACCACACCAAACCACCACCATCGTGGACAACCCAGCCTACATAACCTGGTTCCGGCAAGATAAACTGCTTCTAGGCTCGTTAGCAGGAACCATCTCCCCTTCAATCGTCACCCTCATATCTCAATGCAAAAACACCCATGTGTTAGTACCCGATCTGAAAATGAGTTTATTAGGGCTTTCCCAAATATACAAGGACTTTATAGGAATTAGAAACCTTGCAAAGACTTGTCCCGGATTCCCAAAATATGTCTCATTATTCTAGAACACCCTAAATATGGTCAAAATATGGTTTCCTTAAACCATGCAGAAACCCTAGCTTAGGAATCACGTCAGCCCGCAACCTTGGCCACGCGGCCAACCTTACTGCGCCTCCGACCTTGGCCACGCGGCCAACATTGTCACCGTCTTCAATCATGGCCAGGCGGCCAACCTTGCTCTGGATGATCCTGACCGTCGGATCTTCCCCTCAGTTTACTATATAAATCCATTCCATCTCATTGGCTAAGGGGATCCGAATTTGAGAGCTCTTAAGGGACGATTTTGCTCCCAAATCAAGTCATTCAAGCCTCCAAAAACACTCTCAAGAATCCCAAGAAGATCCAAGGTTATTTCTTGTCAACAAAGGTAAGTTTTATAACTTTTTCTTCATGTTCTTGCCATATTATTAATTTAGATCCATAATATTCATACTCTTAATATGTTTATTCATCTGTTCTTCATAATATTCATGTTCCTAACATCTTTAGTCATATTTTCTTCATGACATTCATATGTTCATAATATGTTCTTCATATGTTCATCATGTTCTTAGATTAAAACCTTATTTATGCTATATTTAGGGTTGCGATCTTCATGTTAACATGTTATTTCATAGCCGATGATGATCTAGGGTTCATCAACCCGAGGATGATCTAGGAACTACTTCTAAACCCTAATCTTTAGGTAATTCCCCCTCATTATGCATGATCCCGATTCTTCTGCCTATTCTAAATTCTTTTCGAACTACGCTGACCTGAGCTTCTCACATTGAGAGGAACGTAGGCAATCTTCGGATCCGGTCTCAATCACTAACACACTACATACACCGCATCATGATAGAAAGACCGATCAATTCGGGCAATAGGAGTGATAACGTGAATATTCTTCTCCTGTTGTAATTTGACCCCCGAACCCATTAACATGCTTTTCTCAATGTTTTGGCTATAATTAAAACGGCGTGGCAACTCTCATAATTTTAATATTGCTATGAATATCCCAAATTCAAACACACGTATTCACAGTGGCGACTCTGCTGGGGACTGCTTTGAAACCTTTTCAAACTTAGTGGGTCTAACTTTCGTTCACATCATGATGTTTGCCATGTTTACACATGCACCTTACACTTTGCCATGTTCTCACATGCACCACACACTTTGCCATGTTCTCACATGCACCACGCACTTTGCCATGTTCTCACATTCACCACTCACTTTGCCATGTTTGCACATGCACCTCACACCTTGCCATGTTTGCACATGCACCTTACACTTTGCCATGTTCTCACATGCACCACACACTTTGCCATGTTCTCACATGCACCACGCACTTTGCCATGTTCTCACATTCACCACACACTTTGCCATGTTTGCACATGCACCTCACACTTTGCCATGTTTACACATGCACCTCACACTTTGCCATGTTTGCACATGCACCTTGTATTTTTACCATGTTAATATGTGTACCTTGTATTTTTTCAATACATGTATTTTTTGTACTTTCCCTATAGTACTAAGGTCAAACGAGACTTTGCTATGCTCCCTTGTACATTCTTATCCTCTCCCTCTTCTCTCTCTCTTGCATTGCATTGCATCATTCAAGCATTCAAAAACTTCTCTCTTTTCTCCCTAAAAAGAATTAGTTTCTTGCCACACACTACCACTAGTCCGTGTCAGCACTGCAAAGGTCCCCATTACCCGGAGTATTCGATGTGCAGGAATTTGTGCGCTACTGTCGCACTCTTTTCGAGTCACTCGTCTACTCCACTCACCGTGTACGTTCCACGAGCGGTGGGAACCTTTATCCTACCCGTGTCAACCCACACATAGATATTAGGACACTCCTTGGACCAACCATTTAGGATGTAAATAAATGCAAAACTTTTCGTTAAATAAAATGTGCATTGCATCTAGGCGACCTCTAAGGTCCATCGCTCACCCCTTGGGCCATCTATCAAAATTCCTCATCTTGGCCTATCTAGGTTACCTACCCATCATTGCGATCCTTTTGGGTCTACCCTTCATCTCGACCCGCTTTGGTCAAAATCCCACCATCCTTTGGCCTCTTAGGACAACTTTATCTACCTTTGACCTCCTAGGTCAACCTTTGACCGCCTAGGTCAACCTTCCCAACCTTTGACCTCCTAGGTCAACCTTATATACCTTTGACCTCCTAGGTCAAACTTTGACCCCTTAGGTCAACCTTATCCGCCTTTCACCTCTTAGGTCTACCCTTGACCGCTTAGGTCAACCTTATCCGCCTTTCACCTCTTAGGTCTACCCTTGACCGCCTAGGTCAACTTTATCCGCCTCCGACCTCTTAGGTCAACCCTTGACCTCCTAGGTCAACCTTATCACCTTTGACCCCCTAGGTCAACTTTATCAACCTCCGACCTCTTAGGTCAACCCTTGACCACCTAGGTCAACCTTATCACCTCAAACCCCTTAGGTCAACCCTTGACCTCCTAGGTCAACCTTATCACCTCCGATATCTTAGGTCAACCCTTGACCTCTTAGGTCAACCTTTGACCCCCTCGGTCAACATTATCACCCGTTGACCTCTTAGGTCAACCTTTGACTTCCTAGGTCAACCCAATCACCTTTGACCTCTTAGGTCAAACTTGGACTCCTAGGTCAACCTTATCCGTTTTCGACCTCTTAGGTCAATCTTTGATTCCATAGGTGAACCCAATTACCTTTGGTCTTAACCCGCTTAGGTCGAACCGTCATCTTGACCCACCTAGGTCATTATTTGACCCACCGTCGTCCAGACCAACCTAGGTCAACCCGTTTAGATCCAACTTGTCCATCTTAGGTTAAAACTACCCCTTCACCTTTGACCCGTCAAGGTCAACCCGTGACCCGCTTAGGTCGACTTACCTATCTTGGATCCATCTAGGTCAATTCCAACCTTCCTTAGTCCACCAACCCGAATAGGTCAACCTTTGACCCGCTTAGGTCAAACCATGCCTATCCCGTTTAGATCATCCCATAGGCAACCCGTTACAACCCGCTATCTTGATCCATTCACCATATAGGTCAATCCAACCTTTTCTCAATTAGGTCGACCTATCCTACACCCATCTAGGTCAACCCACCATTATTGTCACATTCTAGCTTGAACCACTTCTTGTCTCAAACCTTAGGTCAAATTTAGGTCAAACCTTAGGTCAAACCATACCCGACTCAATCAAAACCAACTCCTATAGGTCTTCCTCACCCATGCTTGACCAAGGACCGAGTCATCTCCCTCTTTTTGACCCCTATGGTCATCTCCCACCTCTTTTTAAACGTCTAACTTGACTCGAACTACGGCGACCTGAGCCTCCTATTGTGTGGGACCTCTCCCTCATGGTAAGGGGAACGTAGGCAACTTCGGCCCGGTCAAACTTTCAAATTTTTGTCAAAAATGCATTTCAAAATGTGGAGACCGACTCTTTTCCAAAAGCGATTGTATAACGATGCCTTATCATTAAATATGAATCTAATTTAAATTCAACGACCTAATTCATCTACAACCATTAAAGAATCCTGCATCATGTCGGCTGCAAGGAACATCGAAGTTGCAACTGAAGCTGCTACCCAAGATCCCAAGACAATCCTCTACACCGGTACTGCTCTCAGTAAGCAAGCATCCCACTTCGAAGCCATCCTCGATGAACAAGCAATCCACTTTAAGGCCATTCTCAACGAGCAAGCAACACACTTTCAGAAGGAGATGCATAAGACCCTAAGAAATATCGAGAGGCGCCATTTGTCTGACATTCGTGGCGTTTATGATTACCTCAGCCGAGTTCTCCCTCTTGCTCAATTTCAACACCCGTACGCTCCTCAAATGTACGGGCCGCCACAGACTTTCCCCGTCGTGATACCTCATATGACTACTCATCAATAAGGGGTACCGGTACCTAAATCACCCTCAAAGACAGATCATGAAAGGAAGGACGAGCGCGAATTCGACGACTTAGGTATGCCGTTAGCCAAATTCTTCAAAGGTTTGGTTCGAGCTGGCAAGTTGGCTCCTCTACTCAACTATGAACCAAACAGGGTAAGACCAGACTTGGATCCCTCCAAATACTGCAAATACCACTAGTACATTGGGCATGACACTGAAGGTTGCCTCCAATTGAAAAGGAAGATCTAAAGCCTCATTGATAGCGGAGCCATCACCCGCAATAGGAATGCATGGGCGTGAGCAAAGTCCAAACAAGAAAGAGCAAACTGGGGCTACCCCCTTAAATAATAAATAAAAGGGTCATTCAGTCTTCGTAGGTTCTAGAGTGTCTTTAGTCAAAAGTCCACCTTGGACTATCTTTGTTTCTTTAGTAAAAGTCCACCCGGATTAGTCGTTTTTCTTTCAAATAATAAAAGAGTCTTTATTTCTTTTCTCTCTAGACTTGAGACATAATCTTGCATAAATCAATTCCATGAAAATTGTCTTATTCACCATCTTCACTTGATTGCTATATCTTTATATGATGAATTAATCTTAATCTTACTCATTAATGACGACTCATTAAAAGGTAAATGGACCCACAAACCATTCACATAACTAAGTACACAATTAGTCTCAAGATAACAAATGTTTTGACCAATTGGGATGAACGAATCACTTTCTCTTCTCTCTACATTCTACCCCCATACACTCTCTCTACACACTCACCCCTTGTACACCCTTCATGTACACTCTCTATATACACCTTCTCCCATAAACTATCCTCATACGCCTCTCATCCCACCATTAGACCCCTTTTCCATACGGTCATGACAAAGAAATGGACTGCGGTTGCTCATCATCAAATAGACATCCATGCTGCCACAATTTAAGGGGTTGTTTGTTCCCTTCATAAGTACTACATGCCGATACACCGGGGCTGTCCGTATCCCATCACAAATATAAAAGGAATGTACGAGGTCATTCATGCCATTAATAGGTGCACGTGATAATCCGATGGAGCTCTACCGGTGAAGATCAAGGTGCTAAGATGCCCGCCGCCAGCAAAAGGCCGCTTGAACTATAAGGAGGCTACCTCGCAATCGAGAGAGGCGAAAGAAAACTAGGGGTTCGTCTTGCAAACCCAAAAGGGTGACCTAGGCAAAAGTTAGAGCATTGCACAAAAAAGAAGCCCGCTAGGTTGAAAACCAGAAAGGACGGCCTAGGCAAAAAAAGGGTGTGCACAAAGAAATAAAAGAAAAATAGAAGGGGCTATCACCATAGAAAAATAAAAGTCCCATTTTCTTTTCACTTCAAATGTTCTATTTTTCTTTCTTTCCCTACAAAGAAGATTAACGCGGTAGCAGCAGCCATGACAACTACAATGAAGCAATCCACCGCAATGAGCTGCAATGAAGCAATCCAAAGCAACAAGCTACAACGGAGCAACCTATCGCGACAAATGAACCTCATACTCAAACCCAACTCCATCATCAGCCAGGATATCCCCGAACTACGCGGACCTGAGCTTCTCACCTTGAGGAGAACGTAGGCAACCTTAGGGTCCGGTCCAAAATATACACAACCCACCTCGTAGCCAATTTTCCTTCTCTTCTCTCTTGCCCCATATTTCTACTCCTGACTTCTTCACTCACAATTGATCAAAACATTTATTATTTCGAGACTACTAGTCTAAAACATAATCATAAGATGCATAACTAATCAACGAGGTCCATTCTCGAGCAATCAAATGAGAATCTTGAATAAAACAATTTTCAAATGTCTCGACAAGTCTTCCGTTCTACAATCTAGGAAAGAGCTAAACACTTACTTTCTGTCAAGCAGGGGCTTCCTCCCTTTTGTACATATAAACACTCAGTTGCCCAAAGAGTCAAAATGTGAGTACTATCTCTCTCTCTCTCTTACTCTCCCCAAAATGCCCCCGCATGTTTTCAAACAATTCTTTTTTCCTTTTTTGAGTCGACTGAATGATTTCAAAAAAAATAAAAAAAAATAAAAAAATAAAAATAAAAAATAAAAAATGATGACGCAAAAGAGATGCCCGCTAGATTGAAAACCCGTAAGGGCGGTCTAGGAAGAAAAAAGGGTGCGTCTTAAAGAAGGTAGGATACCCCGCTCTACACCCTTATCGAAGTAGGGCTTCCCCAACAGAATGGGTCGACTATGTGGTTTCTCAGAGAATATCGAGGCTTCGACAAGCACATACTTAGAAGAAGGACATCCCTCATCATCAAGCTCGACGTAGAATTTCTCAAAGGAGGAAGGGTGCCCGCTTACCAAATTAGATAATCCCCAACGGAATGGGTCGACTATGTGGTTTCCCAAAGAATACCGAGGCTTCAACAAGGGTGTACCCCTCATCGTCAAACTCTGCACATGACGAACACTTTGAATTTGTTAGAATCATAACTAATTATAAGGCATCTTTATAAAATCATAACACTTTCAAAAGTATTCTCTTCCTTGACACTTTGTTTATAAACCCGCACTCTCGGTCTCCACAAAATTGTAAAAAACATCCTCGATCCATCTGAGACCCATCTCCGTGATTCTTGAGTTGACTCGGTCCTTTACCCTATCTCCTACACTTTAGGGAACCCCTAGGCCTAAACCCTCAACTCTCTACGTCCCAATCTGACTTGATTCAAAACCTTAGGTCCCGCACCTACCCGGTCAGTCTTACATAGGTTACACCATAACCCCTTAGCTCGACCCTCCACAAGTTAGTAGCGTGACTCCTAAAGACTTAAACCAGTCTACCGAATCCAAATCCTTAGAATGACCCATTAGGTCCCGAACCTACCGGTCTCGAGTCTACCTGATCTTTTAGATCCCAAACCTACCAATATATATTCATCCATACCATGTCTAAAACCATGGCTCTCTTATCCTCTTAGGTCCAACCTCTTAGGTCTACATAGTCTAACCGGTGGAGCAATCCCTGAGATCCCAAGACCATTCGAGTCTACCAAACACCTACCTTTTAGGTCTCTAGAATATCTGATCCATACCTTAGGCCTCAACCCCTAAACCTTTAGGTCACAAGACTTTCTACCCTTTAGGTCTCTCACCTTACATCTCCACCCTTTGGACTCTTTAATTCCCAAGCCTACTTAGTCCGACTAAAAGCGACACATCTACGTCTCCCAACTCCCGTCATGTCCAAGCCATGACCCTACCACTCTTAAACCTACCAAGTACCAACCTAGTGTCACCCATTAACCTCAAAAGACTTCCTAGTCTGACCTTCAACCCTTAAGGACTCTAACCTACTTAATCCAAGCCGAGTCCAAACCTCGCCACCTACAAGGTCCACCCTTGAAATCCATGGATCTCAAACATCGCTCCCCCAACGAGTCCAAAATCTCAAACCTTACTCAAGTACATAGGATCTCCTGCGCACCACGCCATGCCATAGGGATCTCAATACCCATCAGGTTAAAACCCGTGTCCTTAAATACCTTTGGTCCCATCCCTAACCTACCTTCGCAATTTCCAAACGAGCTTAGTCACACGCATGACCTCTAAGACAAAATTAAGTCCTAAGCATACCCAATCCGGTTAGGTACCTATTGCACTCGAGCAAAGTCTTTGAGACTCAAGTCCATACCTATGCGCCAACATGGTCACATATCCAAACCCATTTCCCGCACCTATGGTTCGCACCTAGCCTAAACTTTCAAACACTCTAGGATCCAAGCCCGACATGCGTATTAGGTACTAGGATCATCCAATCCCAATCCGTTGCTCCTTGGCCGACCTCAAGCCTGCTTGGTCCTAACCCATAACGCGGTTTCTCTAGGACAAAAGACTTACCCGCTTGAAAGCCTTATGTCCCAACGCTACCCTGCCTAGCCTTCGATCTCCTAGATCTCACGCCTACCATTCCATTAGGCCCCGGTCTCTTTAACACATGTCTGAGTCTTACCCTAGCTAAACCCTAGCACTCTAGCCTAGGTCTAACCTATCGAGCCTATCCAGCCATGAGGTATCAAGCTCACCTGCCCCAAACCGCAACACTCTTAGACCTCAAACTTGCTCGGTCTAAACCAAGACAAACCTTCAAATGCTTTCGGTCTCCAAACCCTAGCCTCAAGCCTAGGTAGTCACTTTCTATTCAAAGCCTAGCCTTAAACCTAGGTAATCGCATTCCCTCTAAACCCTAGTCCCAAACCTAGGTAATCGCCTTCTCTCTAAACCCTAGCCTCAAGCCTAGGTGGCCACATCCTCTACAAACCTTAGCCTCTAGCCTAGGAAGTCACATGCGCTCCGAACCCTAGCCTCAAGCCTAGGTAATCACATCTTCCCAAACCCTAGCCTCAAGCCTAGGTAGTCACATTCCCTCCAAACCCTAGCCTCAAGCCTAGGTAGTCGCATTCTCTCCAAACCCTAGCCCCAAGCCTAGGTAATTACATCCTTCCAAACCCTAGCCTAAAGCCTAGGAAGTTACATCCTTCTTAAACCCTAGCCTTGATCCTAGGTAGTCACATTCCCTCCAAACCCTAGCCTCAAGCCTAGGTAGTCGACATTCTTTCCAAACCCTAGCCTCAAACCTAGGAAGTCGCATTCTCCCCAAACCCTAGCCTCAAGCCTAGGTAGTCACATATCCTCTCTAAACCTAGCCTTAAGCCTAGGAAACCGCAACATCCTCTTTAACCCTAGCCCAAGTTCTAGGGAATTTCCAAAGCCCCGCATGCAACATCATTTCCAAATTCCCGAAACCCTAGTCTCGAAACCTAGGAAGTTTACAATCTCAATCCCCCATCTTATTAAACCCTAGCCGTGAGCCTAGGAAGCCATACCCTCACTAAACCCTAGCGTCGAGCCTAGGATTCAACATTCCCTTCAAAACCCTAGCTCTAGGAAGTTCCCAAACCTCAACCTCTCCAAGCCCTAGCACTAAGCCTAGGATAGAATACTCTCCTCATGCTTAAATGAACTCCAATCCCTAGCCCGTAAGCCTAGGTAACCCACATTATCTCCAAGACATAATCTAAAGCCCAAGAAGCCGTGACATCTTTGGCATCCCTATCTCAAGATTAGGAGATCACCATCTTCCTTATTCCTTTTCCTTAAAAAGCCTTAGGTCCTACCTCTAGGCAACCAAGAAAAATGTCCCTTACCTAACACCTTGGTCTCAATGGCTCGTAGCCTCATTCCATCCTAAATTAGGATAAGCGGAACCCAGATCATGTTTCCCATATTAGCAACTCCCCGAGAGTCCATCTCCTTCGCGTCTCCCTAAAGGTCCTTTGCCCTTGTGACTCACCAAAGAGTCCTTTGTGACTCCCGAGAGTCTATCACCTTTGTGACTCCCCGAGAGTCCGTCACCCTTGTGACTCCCCGAGAGTCTATCACCTTTGTGACTCCCCGAGAGTTCATCCCGTTTGCGACTTCATAACAATCCATCATTTTTGCCTCCACATGCAAAATTTCAGTTTTACCCGTAGTACATTCCCCTTTGTTCATTTTAGGTGCCCTTAACCTATTTTGACCGATATTCGTTACCTTTGGGTCCGGAAAGACCCTTAAAATTTCTATCCCTCTCGAATCTTCGCCGCAATTCACAGAAACGACGTTTATATATTGCGTGCGCCCCAAACACTTGCTTAGGACTATAATGATTCATAGAGGCCTGTCTACCTCTATATCATGTATGATTCTAGATCTATCGCGGTTGAGAGAAGCTCGTTTGTTTCTACATTGTGTAAGGTTCAGCATTTATCATCATGATTAACAGAGGCCCGTCTACCTCTATATCATGTATGATTCTAGATTTGTCGCGGTTGAGAGAAGCTTGTTTGTTTCTACATCGCGTAAGCTCTGGCTATTATTATTTTAGCATCTTGAGATTATTTAGACGCTGTAGTCTTTATGTCTCGCACCATTATCACCCCTACCTTCTTTCCCAAATATTTGCTTAGGATTCGTATGATTGCAGAGACTCGTTCGCCTCTACGTCATGCGCATCCTAGATCGATCGTGATTGGCAGAGACCCGTTCGTCTCTAATTACGAGAGATCCAACATCTATTATTTTAACGCGATCGGCAGAAACCCGGGCGTTTCTGATTGCGTTTAAAATTTCCAAACATTTGCTTAGGATTCGTATGATTGCAGAGACTTCGGCGCCTCTATGTCATACGCATCCTAGATCGATCGTGATTGGCAGAGACCCGGGCGTTTCTAATTACGAGAGATCCAGCATCTATTATTTTAACGCGATCGGTAGAAACCCGGGCGTTTCTGATTGCGTTTAAAATTTCCAAACATTTGCTTAGGATTCGTATGATTACAGAGCGCGCCTCTATGTCATACGCACCTTAGATCGACCGTGATTGGCAGAAACCCTGGCGTTTCTAATTGCG
This sequence comes from Campanula takesimana, assembly GCA_026119855.1. Lineage (NCBI taxonomy): Eukaryota > Viridiplantae > Streptophyta > Magnoliopsida > Asterales > Campanulaceae > Campanula > Campanula takesimana. The sequence continues at coordinate 23,770 of JAOWBW010000579.1, forward strand.
AGAGATCCAGCATCTATTACTTTAACACGATCGGCAGGAACCCGGGCGATCCTGATTGCGTTTACCATTCCATCTTGGGATTATTTAGACGACGTAGTCTTTATTTTTCCCAAATAACTTCATTGCTTACCAATGTTCGTTCTTCATACAAGATAGTATCCGTAGGTTTGTTATCCGCAGCAGAAGTTCGATGTCTCGTTTTATCCCCAAAACCCTGAACTACGACCGGCTTGATTCCTCCAAGGATACGTAGGAAACCTGAAAAGGTTCAGCCACCCGACCGATATGGTCATCTCTCATCCCCTGCAGTTGCATTTTCCCCGGCAGATGCATTTTCCCACAGATCAGACTTCTCCCCAGCAGAAGATGTTGCTCCCACCAGTGGACAATCATTCCCAATTTCCCATCAGATCTGAACTACATTGGCTTGATTCCCCTGTGGATACGTAGGTCGCCTCCAAGGTTCAGCCGTTCCATCGATCCTTTCATCTGTTTTGAAACTCATGTTCCAGAACGGATCCTTCTTTTATCGTCGACCCTCCATTGCCTTGCAAGAAGCGTCGCCGAGGGGCTACTGTTAGTACCCGATCTGAAAATGAGTTTATTAGGGCTTTCCCAAATATACAAGGACTTTATAGGAATTAGAAACCTTGCAAAGACTTGTCCCGGATTCCCAAAATATGTCTCATTATTCTAGAACACCCTAAATATCAGCCCGCAACCTTGGCCACGCGGCCAACCTTACTGCGCCTCTGACCTTGGCCACGCGGCCAACATTGTCACCGTCTTCAATCATGGCCAGGCGGCCAACCTTGCTCCGGATGATCCTAACCGGCGGATCTTCCCATCAGTTTACTATATAAATCCATTCCATCTCATTGGTTAAGGGGATCTGAATTTGAGAGCTCTTAAGGGACGATTTTGCTCCCAAATCAAGTCATTCAAGCCTCCAAAAACACTCTTAAGAATCCCAAGACGATCCAAGGTTATTTCTTGTCAACAAAGGTAAGTTTTCTAACTTTTTCTTCATGTTCTTGCCATATTATTAATTTAGATCCATAATATTCATATTCTTAATATGTTTATTCATCTGTTCTTCATAATATTCATGTTCCTAACATCTTTAGTCATATTTTCTTCATGACATTCATATGTTCATAATATGTTCTTCATATGTTCATCATGTTCTTAGATTAAAACCTTATTTATGCTATATTTAGGGTTGCGATCTTCATGTTAACATGTTATTTCATAGCCGATGATGATCTAGGGTTCATCAACCCAAGGATGATCTAGGAACTACTTCTAAACCCTAATCTTTAGGTAATTCCCCCCTCATTATGCATGATCTCGATTCTTCTGCCTATTCTAAATTCTTTTCGAACTACGCTGACCTGAGCTTCTCACATTGAGAGGAACGTAGGCAATCTTCGGATCCGGTCTCAATCACTAACACACTACATACACCGCATCATGATAGAAAGACCGATCAATTCGGGCAATAGGAGTGATAACGTGAATATTCTTCTCCTGTTGTAATTTGACCCCCGAACCCATTAACATGCTTTTCTCAATGTTTTGGCTATAATTAAAACGGCGTGGCGACTCTCATAATTTTAATGTTGCTATGAATATCCCAAATTCAAACACACGTATTCACACCATGAAGCATGGGTTACTCTTGGAAAAACCTATGCTAATCCTTCCCGGAGTCATCTTAAACAGATCAAGGAACACCTTCGCAACATCACGAAGGGTCCCCGTCCCGTCACCGAATACATGCAGGAAATCAAGTCCTGCTCCGATCAACTCGCCTCTTTCGGCAAGCCCCTGGAATCTGAAGATATAGTCGAACGCATTCTTGATCAACTGAACGACCCAGACTTTGACAGTGTTGTGCAAGCCGTTCAAAGTCGAGAAAACCCTATATCTTTCGATGAGCTTCATGAAAAACTACTCAACCGAGAATTAACTCTCCAACACCGATCCACCCCCTCTCCCACCATATTTCCCGCCTCCAACCACTACACCACCAAACCCCCACCTAACTGCCCCAACAAACCAACAAAGCTAATCCACCCGCAAACCCTACCCACCCGACCAATAACCAGCAGACTACTCAAAACCCCCCTTCCAATCAATATAAAGGACATTGCCAATGGTGCAGGAACTTTGGGCACTTCTTAAACCAATGCCCAGCCTTTCGCCAAGCTTTTCCCAACGCTAATTTTCCAATACCTCCAAACATTACCTCCTCCACACCTCGGCAGAACCCTAACCGGACAACCCCAAACTCCAACCCACGAACCTATGCAGCCTCTACAAGTCGTCCCACCCCACCCAGTTGGCTACTTGACAGCGGCTCCACGCACCATGTTACACATGACCTAAACAATTTGGCTCTCCACTCTCCGTATGATGGCACCGATGAACTTCTCATTGGTGATGGTTCGGGTCTTCCTATCTCCCACATTGGTTCAACCTCTTTCTCTACTCCTTCTCACTGTTTTAAAACTAAATCATGTCTTATGTGTTCCAACTATTTCTCGTAATATCATATCTATATATAAACTGTGTCATGACAATAATGCTACTATCACGTTCTCATCTGACTCTTTTATTGTGAAGGACCGTCTCACGGATACCATCATCCTTCAAGGCAAATCTAATTCTGGTGTCTATGAATGGCTTCCCACCTCTTCCGCTGTTCGTGTCTCTCATCCCATGGTCAACTCCGTGTCTGTCCTCACCACCTTAACATGGAATCATAGATTAGGGCATCCTTCTTCCAGTATTTTACGTCACATTAGTAATTCTTTTCATTTAATATTCTAGTTGTTCGTCTTTTCATTGCAATTCCTGCGATTGTAATAAAAGTCATAAACTTCCGTTTTATAATAATACAATAACTTCATCTGGTCCTCTCGATATTTTGTACAATGATGTCTGGACATCTCCTTTGCATTCTTTTGATGGGTTTAAATATTACATTATATTTTTCGATCATTATTCCAAGTATATATGGTTTTACCCATTAAAACACAAAAATGATGATGTGTCTGTCTTCTACAACTTCAAAGCTCTTGTTGAAAAGTTTTTCAAACGTCCCATTCTCACTATTTTCAGTGACAACGGTGGGGAATACATTGGTCTTCGCCATACTCTCATATCTCATGGCATTACTCATCTCACATCCCCACCCCACACACCGGAACACAATGGGTACTCTGAGCGTCGTCATCGTCACATTGTGGAAACCGGGCTGTCTCTTCTAACTCATGCCCACATGCCTTCCAAATATTGGTCCCTCGCATTCTTTATAGCCTCCTATCTAATCAATCGCATGCCCACTCCTACCTTACAACTTGCCTCACCATATTCTACCCTTCTCGGTCATCCTCCCAACTATCAAAAACTCCGGTGCTTCGGATGTTTGTGTTACCCCTGGCTTCGTCCATACACCACCAACAAACTTGCTCCTAAATCTGCTCCGTGTGTCTTTGTCAGCTATTCCCCTACACAAAGCGCATACTACTGTCTCGACCCTAATACCTCCAAAATTTATGTGTCTCGCCATGTCAAGTTTGTTGAATCTCACTTTCCTTTCTCCACATTCGACATTATTCCCAATTCCACCACTGCTTCCGCTGACCAATATTGCACTTTCCGCATCCCCACTCTTCTAATGCCAACCAACCCACCACAGACCACACTGCCGAACCACAGCCCACACCCAATGCCTCACCCACTCTTCCCTCACCCGAACCATCTACATATACTACGTCCCCTGCAGCCGCACACACCCCTGCCAGTTCTTCCTCTGGCTCTCCTCCTGTCCAGCCGACCACCCAACACAAAGGTCCCCGCACCCGCCTTCAATAGGATTGGAACAATTATTGACGGGCTTGAGAAGGACTAAAAAAGGGTGAATATGTGAGGCTTTGATGTGGAGGTAAAAAAGGGGTGGCTCAAGTTTGCATGATTTGTCTCCAAAGAAAGCTATTTTGATGAGTAGGGAGAAGAACGTGATGCTCACGAGTTCCAGAACGGATGGGAAGCCACATTCTAAAAGGGGTGAAAAAAATTGAATATTGAGAAGGGGAAGTTGGCGGCCATTGTAGAGATTTTAGTAGTGAGAGGCGGAAGCGAGTTTAGGGTGGGGTGAAGCTTTTAGCGGAGAAGTCCTATTATGGATCGATGCTCTGATACCATGTAGACTTTGGTAAAAGGGACAATCAATTGTATTGATATTTGATTCTTTCGTAAAGCATCATATTCAACCTGCATTGCCTCACGCCAAGCAGGTATTTTAAGGGCTTGGGATACGGTGTTTGGTTCAAGAACAGAGTTAGAGAGTGAGGTAGTGAGGTTGAGTTTAGTGATGGGTTTTGTGATGTTGTTTTAAAGGCGGGTGCGGGGACCTTTGTGTTGGGTGGTCGGCTGGACAGGAGGAGAGCCATAGGAAGAACTAGCAGGGGTGTGTGCGGCTGCAGGGAAGGTAGTAGATGTAGTTGGTTCGGGTGAGGGCAGAGTGGGTGAGGCAGTGGGTGTGGGATGTGGTTCGACAGTTTTAGGAGGGACAGGGGGTGTGGTCTGTGGTGGGTTGGTTGGCATTAGAAGAGTGGGGATGCGAAAACTGCAATATTGGTCAGCGAAAGCAGTGGTGGAATTGGGAGTAATGTCGAATGTGGAGAAAGAAAAGTGAGATTCAACGAACTTGACATGGCGAGACACATTGATTTTGGAGGTATTAGGGTCGAGACAGTAGTATGCGCTTTGTGTAGGGGAATAGCCGACAAAGACACACGGAACAGATTTAGGAGCAAGTTTGTTGGTGGTGTATGGACGACCGATAGGGGAATACCTCCAAACAGTACCTCCTACACACCTTGGCAGAACCCTAACCGGACAACCCCAAACTCCAACCCACGAACCTATGCAGCCTCTACAAGTTTTCCCACCCCACCCAGTTGGCTACTTGACAGCGGCTCCACGCACCATGTTACACATGACCTAAACAATTTGGCTCTTCACTCTCCGTATGATGGCACCGATGGACTTCTCATTGGTGATGGTTCGGGTCTTCCTATCTCCCACATTGGTTAAACCTCTTTCTCTACTCCTTCTCACTGTTTTAAACTAAATCATGTCTTATGTGTTCCTACTATTTCTCGTAATATCATATCAATATCTAAACTGTGTCGTGACAATAATGCTACCATCACGTTCTCATCTGACTCTTTTATTGTGAAGGACCGTCTCATGGATACCATCATCCTTCAAGGCAAATCTAATTCTGGTGTCTATGAATGGCTTCCCACCTCTTCCGCTGTTCGTGTCTCTCCTCCCATGGTCAACTCCGCGTCTGTCCTCACCACCTCAACATGGCATCATAGATTAGGGCATCCTTCTTCAGTAGTTTTACGTCACAATAGTAATTCTTTTCATTTAAATATTCCTAGTTGTTCGTATTTTCATTGCAATTCCTGCGATTGTAATAAAAGTCATAAACTTCCGTTTTATAATAATACAATTACTTCTTCTGGTCCTCTCGATGTTTTTTACAGTGATGTCTGGACATCTCCTTTGCATTCTTTTGATGGGTTTAAATATTACATTATATTTGTCGATCATTATTCCAAGTATATATGGCTTTACCCATTAAAACTCAAAAATGATGCTGTGTCTGTCTTCTTCAACTTCAAAGCTCTTGTTGAAAAGTTTTTCAAACGTCCCATTCTCACTATTTTCAGTGACAACGGTGGGGAATACATTGGTCTTCGCCATACTCTCATATCTCATGGAATTACTCATCTCACATCCCTACCCTACACACCGGAACACAATGGGTACTCTGAGCGTCGTCATCGTCACATTGTGGAAACCGGGCTGTCTCACTCATGCCCACATGCCTTCCAAATATTTGTCTCTCGCATTCGTCACAGCCTCCTATCTAATCAATCGCATTCCCACTCCTACCTTACAATTTGCCTCACCATATTCTACCCTTCTCGGTCATCCTCCCAACTATCAAAAACTCTTGTGCTTCGGATGTTTGTGTTACTCCTGGCTTCGTCCATACACCACCAACAAACTTGCTCCTAAATCTGCTCCGTGTGTCTTTGTCGGCTATTCCCTTACACAAAGCGCATACTATTGTCTCGACCCTAATACCTCTAAAATTTATGTGTCTCGCCATGTCAAGTTTGTTGAATCTCACTTTCCTTTCTCCACATTCGACATTACTCCCAATTCCACCACTGCTTCCGCTGACCAATATTGCACTTTCCGCATCCCCACTCTTCTAATGCCAACCAACCCACCACAGACCACACCCCCTGTCCCTCCTTAAACTGCCGAACCACAGCCCACACCCACTGCCTCACCCACTCTTCCCTTACCCGAACCAACTACATCTACTACCTCCCCTGCAGCCGCACATACCCCTGCCAGTTCTTCCTATGGCTCTCCTCCTATCCATCCGACCACCCAACACAAAGGTCCCCGCACCCGCCTTCAAAACAACATCACAAAACCCATCACTAAACTCAACCTCACCACCTCACTCTCTAACTCTGTTCCTGAAGCAAACACCGTGTCCCAAGCCCTTAAAATACCCGCTTGGTGTGAGGCAATGCAGGCTGAATATGATGCTTTACAAAAGAATCAAACTTGGGACCTTGTTCCATCTTCTCCGTCCCAGAATGTGGTCGGTTGCAAGTGGATTTTTCGTACCAAATATAACCCAGATGGTACCATTTATCGACACAAAGCACGTCTCGTTGCCAAGGGATTTCACCAACAACCCGGTATTGGTTATTCTGATGCTTTCAGTCTGGTCGTGAAACCAGCTACAATCCGTACTATTTTGTACTTGGCTACAATTCGTGACTAGCCACTTCGTCAAGTGGATATAAATAATGCTTTTCTGTAGGGATCTCTTCATGAAGATGTGTTTATGACTCAACCACCTGGGTTTGTTAGTTCCTCTCAACCTACCTATGTGTGTAAACTACGACATGCCATCTATGGCCTCAAACAGGCACCCCGCGCATGGTATACTGAATTAAATAATTATTTACTTTCTCTTGGGTTTTCTACCAGTGTATCCGATACATCTCTTTTTATTCTCCGCACTGCCACGCATTTACTCTATGTTTTGGTCTATGTGGACGTTATTATTATTACTGGCTCGGATACTTCTTTGGTGGACAGGTTTATTTCCCAGTTTTCATCCAGGTTTTCGCTTAAGGATCTGTGACGCGACCCGAGTTCTGGGGTCCTATATGGAACAACAAACCAGGCGTGTAAACCCTGTATAAAACAGATAAAACGGACATGACGTCTGCTAATACTATCATCATCCATAAACCTGTATAATACACGAGGTACACTTGCTCGACAACAGAATACAAAAAACAAACCATAGGCTAACCGCCTTTACTATTGAACAACCAAACCAACTAGAGTTGTGAAAAACCCTAGACACGCCTGGCAACAAATGCCGGCACCAAAAATAATAACAAACACTTTATTACAGGCACAAAATACATCTACCCAAATTTACAGAGTTTATAACTCGGTAAAACCACCGTCCTCACAAAAATAAACATATATAAGCTCAATAGAGCAACTACCCATAAAAGAAACAACCTTCTCAAAGATCCCCGCTAAGTCGTATCTTACTGATGATCTTCCTTGCCCGAAAACTAAGGAAAACAAATAAACAAAGAAATGGGGTGAGTCGAAACCAGTAAGTTACTAATGCAACTACATGACATGCTATCATGTAAATAATAATCACAATAGAGCATTCTCAATAAGTAATGCTGTAATCACCAATTACATAGCATATAATATGAGAGGTTGTGCCAACTCATCATGCAACACATAATTACTGAAGTAAACACATAACAAAGGATATGGTCTTCTAAGCACTTCCGACCTTATTCCTCCATACCAATTATAACTATTGTTGTCGATGCTTGTGTTGCTGTCGCGGTACACATATCAATATGAACGCTGCTTTGCAGTACGATATAAGATCCGGTATCCAGTATCTTGCCCAATAAAAAGATAGCTATCCAATGTCATGCGTATTGCTACAACAATCGGAAGCTATGCCCCTACTATGGCCGGTAGTAGGGGAAACGGTCACAGATGTATAGACCTACGGTTATTACTTAGCCCCAGCACTCGCAATAACCGTACATCTATACACCCCCGAAACACACAAGCAGCTGGACTCACATAAAATGCACAAGTAGGTATTTACTTGACATAACTATATCAGAACTAGGCCAAAAAGTAGTGGACCAGTCCATTAAATCTCATGAACCATGTAATCGTTTGGTCACATCAATAACACATAATCATATGCAATATTTGCACATATACTCCAATACAACCAGAGCACATTAATGTGTCTACCATAACACCTTCAATCCCAATTAGAGCCCACACGTATTAGACTCTAAGTATGTAATAGGATAGGTTGTATTGTACCTAATCACGATTATACACATCGCGTATATTTGCGATTAATGATCGAATACATTTCCCGACACATATTGCGTTCCGTAATTATTCTCGTCGACTTAAATCGTATTGATCATAACTTTATTAATTATAATTATACTTTTACTAGTCCCTATTTTTCTTAGGAACTCATTTATGGGACGAGATACTTTTATTACACTTTATATAGCTTTGTTGAGTATTTTACTCATTTTGGATGGTAATTATTATTTATAGCACCGCTACTTCACCGTCTCAAAATTACTATTATAGTTCCCGTTTTTATTATTTGGGTCAATTTAATTAATTAAAATGTGTATAGAATCACATATTAATACAAATAATAATTAGTATCAATACTACCCATAAAGCAATAATTGACAATAAAAATATCATATATAGCATGTATAAACATTATTACTATAATTAAAAGGGAGTAGTAACTTACTGTCTCAAAAGAGCTATCGACTAAACTCACGTTTATTCGGGTAGAAAATAATCATCTCATCAAGCTTTACAATCCTATGGCGTTCACTAGTTGAAATCTTGAACGAAATGAATTTAGGAGATTTTTCGAGGAATGAAATCCTCACACAGCTCGTACGCCATTTCCTCTATTCTACTCTCCGTTTTCTTAATGAAAAGGATAACTCAGTGCTGAAGAAAAGGGTATAGTCGGTTCACTTAAAAACAAATAGGCTAAGTAAAACTAGGGTGTAAAATCATATACGGTACAAATATTTTTATATTTATCAATCCAATTATACAAGGAAGGAAATGATTATATTATTGTAACAATTAGTGAATGAGTCATGCATACCATCCCCACTTGACTGATCCCACGCCCAAAGTAATTCCTAGTAATAAGGTGAGATGGCAAACAATAATTAGAAAGTCAAAGTAATCAACTATATAAGCTAATATGATTGGCTGAATATTTTCCCTATTAAACAACCCATAAAATACTTTTTACTAATCCAAATTGAGAAAATAAATATTCTTTTTAAAGCTCAAGATGTCTAGTTCACTCAGCATTTTTCTGATTTGGATTTCGAATTTTCTACAAAGAGTTATAGCCATTTAGTACAAGGTGTCAAGCTGGCCGAAAAATTACACTCTTATATCATCTATATATTTGTAATTTGTATGTGTAATATGATTTGAGTAAGTCTTATGAAAAACTAGTGAAAAACTAGTTTTTTCATAATATTGTGGAAAAACTAGTTTTTAAATTATTACAACCGATTTTCATTATAATGAAACCAGTTTTTAGCTTGCAATTGGGTGGGTTTTGAAGGCCTAAAACTAGTTTTTCCTAATGTTTAAGAAAAACTAGTTTTTTACAAGATTTTTTCTATTCCTTTTTATGTAACATGAAAATCATTAGTTATTGGAGAAGAAAATGATGAATATTGTCCACAGACTTAATTTAGTTCACTACCAATTTATTTGTAATTTGTGACAAAGTTTATTTTGCTTTAAACAATTTGCAATAAATAAGAGACTCTTGTTTCATACGGAAACTATTGTTATTGTTATTGTTATTGTTATTATTACATCAGTAAGAAGATATATCGAGTCAGTCTTATGAAAACCCTGTTTTACACTAAGAGATGCGTAAAACCTATTTTACATTAATAGATTTTGTTTTACATTAAGGGATGAAAACATGTTTTACACTAAAACGAGTATAAAACAAGTTTTTCTCCAGATTTTCACAAATATATCAGCATACACCTAGGATAAGTAGCAATAAAAACACGGATGAAGCTCATGACCACAACGTGATAAACATATACTCTCTTCATCCCAGAAAAGTATTTTTTACTTTCATTTTTTTCTTTTTTTTTTCCTTTTATAAAGTTTAGTACTACTAGATAAGGAAATTTCCATCATATTGATAAATTGCCTAGTCTATTATTATAATCTATTACAAAATCTCTATGAGAGCCTATTTCAATAACTTTAAATTATTATTCATGGTGTATATTTAATCTAAAAAATTATAAAGTTAGTTACTGCTTTTCTATTTTTCAATTAAATTTCAATTATATTGACTGTTGGAGTATAACTTAAATAATGGAGGAGTATATAGAAAAAAAGTGTGAAATATTTTACGGGTTAAATGTGTTGCAATATGGGACCTTGTATAATATAATCATAAAAATGGAGTTGGACAAACGGAACTTGAGCTTTGTGTTGATATTTATAAACGAAAAAGAAGCAAATGTTGGAAAATATAAATGGAATATTCCCTTTTAGCTTGAGGTATAAAACTTCTTTACCAGTAGCTTCCTCCCAATAGTCAATTAATAATACAATTACTTTCTCTATCTCAAAATGTTAAAAAATTATTAATTGCTACAATAAAAAATTACAATTCAATACAATGAACCAGACACAGGTTGAACAAGCGTAATTGAAGTTGTTTACTATGGAATGAAGGTGGAACTTGAACAATGAACTTCCTTATCCTAGTAGATCCGGTGCTGTCAGGCAGTGATTTGGCTTTACACCTTTTATTTCCATCTCAATAATAGTACTCGCCTCCGAAAGTTTGTGTTATTTTCATTTTTTATATGGTCAAAATAAATAATTTTGATTAAATATTAGCGTCAATCAAATGATCACAATGCAATTTTTAAAATTGTTATTCAAAGGGCCTAGATCCGCCTCAGCTTAACAATTTGTCAATTATAATTTTTTGAATTTCACTAAAATAAATAAATTGATATTAATGTTTGATTAAAATACAATTATGTTGTGAATAAAAAAAATCATAAATAAAACAAACTTTTTTTCAAGACACGAGGAGTATTCATTATATATGCAAGTTATCTCAAACATGGACTGCCAGCTCTAAATCAAGCAAGGTACTACTGGTAGCAAGTAAACCTTTCCAAGAAAATTTTGGAGGAAGCTAGTTCCTCCATAAGTTATAAAAAATCATGTTTTTATAGGGTTGAAGGTTCAGGGTTTAGGGTTTCAGGTTTAGGTTTTAGGGTTTCAGGTTTAGGGTTTACGGATAAAAAACATGATTTTTTATAACTTATGGAGGAACTATTTTCCCCCCAAAACACACTCAACCTTTTCCTGCCAAGGTTTAACCATTTTCTTCGTGTTAATATTTAATGATTTACTTTAGTACATTAATTAACAAGCGTTAATTACATGCATAAAAATCAACGCATGTATTCTAGTAGGGCTGTAGGGGTGGCAAAGTCGTAAATAAAGCAAATGATGAGTGGCATTTATTAGTAAAAAGAGTGGAAATACAAGTGGCTGAAGAAGCGTGGTTCACCTTGTTCCTATATTTAAGCCACAAGACCAACCCATCTCCAAAGCACAACCATTCAATCCATTCATACATTTTCACTCAAATCTATACTTGATTTTTCTTCTCACTCTAGAAATTTACTAGCAGGAGAGAGAGAAAGAGGAGAGAGAGAGATGGGTGCAGGTGCAGGGAGTGGAGTGTTTGAAGAGATAATAGAAGGAGAAGTGTACAAATTTTACTCAGAAGGGGAGTGGAAAAAGTCTTCTTCTGGTAAAGCTGTTTCTATTGTCAATCCAACTACCAGAAAAACCCAATACAAGGTTCAAGGTATACTATATTCTCATCCATTTACTATATATTCTACTTTCATTTGGTATATGTGTGCATCTTTGATTTGGTTTTAATATTCCCTCCGTCCCACTTTAATTTGAATTAAAAAAATGTTATGCACAGATATTAAGGAGCTGTTGTACAGTTAGACTATATAGCAGTTGAGCTCATGGCGATTCTCGTTTGTTCCCTTTAATTTCAATGATACACATTTGATGAGTTAGTTGAGGTTATTTTGGACATTTTATACCTCGTATGTAAGTCTCTACCATCCACTTCTTATCTCGTGGCTTATCCTGTATTGTCGGACTGTTATGCAGTTTGACAGTTCCCACCTTGCTCGAAGGGAGTTAGGTAGAGATATTATAATGACAAGTAAAGTTATGATTGTCGATTATTGTAGGAGGCAAGGTGTTACAAAACATTAGGAGGCTCCATAAAAACACAACATGGTAGTAAGATGAAACATTGCCAATGGCAAGTGAAGGGTTATAACTTTATCACCAACTAAATGATTTCAGACCCTTAATTTTCAGATCAAGTTAATTTGGACTTGAATCCATCCGTTGATTTTGGCTTGGTTATAACTTTAGTCCACATTCATATCCGGCCCCTCAATTGGAAACAAAAGAAGATAAAAGGCATAACAAGACAAATATAAAGTTGTCACCTCTCTATCTCTAAAGACCGTAAAGTTGGACTCCTTAAATCTGTGGTCCGCCACCTCTTTTGGAAATATGAGTCACAGTCCAATTGAACTGCATAACAGCAGACTGAATTTATAGTATTTGTAAATATACTGATATCATAAACATTTCGTCGTGATCTTTTAAACTAAAGGGATAAGCTTTGATCTTATACAAAATACATACTTTCTCCGTCCCATATATTAAGGTTCTTACTTTCCTTTTTGGTTTGTCCCAGACTAAGGTTCTTAGTTGCTTTATTACTTAAAATGGATAATGGGACCCACTTGTCATTCTCACAACAAAACTTTCTACCCACTTTCTCTCTCCTAGTTTCTCTTACTTTACTTTTCATACTCTCACAACTTTTACTTTTTCTTAATCTCAGTGTAAAGTCAAACTTAAGAACTTTAGTTTGGGACGGAGGGAGTACTAAAAACAGGGCTAGGCACCGCTAAATTACATTTGGTGATTTTTTTCAATAATATTTTAGATCATGGAGATTTTGATGAAATTTTGGCATACCATTCCTTCTCTGTAACAAAGTCAACAAACTTGCTATTGGCATTGAGATGAGCTAGATATTTTACGAGATCGAAAACCTACATTTACGTATATATAGACAAGTTAGCTTGAATAATTCATGCATCTATTTTTTCAATTAGACGATAGTTCTTGAATTAATTTTATTGTTCATTAATCAGCATGTACACAAGAAGAGGTGAACAAGGTAATTGAATCTGCAAAAGCCGCACAAAAGCAGTGGGCAAAGACCCCACTTTGGAAACGAGCAGAGCTCCTTCACAAGGCAGCCGCCATTCTCAAAGAACACAAAGCCCCCATAGCAGAGTGCCTCGTTAAAGAAATTGCAAAACCCGCAAAAGATTCAGTAACTGAGGTATAACTAAACTTTTATGCTTCTGCCTCCGTCTAAAAATGAATGTCCAAAAAAAAATCAGATTTTTCCTTGATCATGAGCAAATTTGATATTTTATTTTTTGGACATTCATTTTGGGATAGAGGGACTACTTCAGTTGGTAGTTTTATTGCATAGTTTTCTTGCAGAGTCATTTAATTTTTTTTGTTTGATTAAGGTTGTACGGTCTGGAGATCTGATTTCTTACACTGCTGAAGAAGGGGTACGGATATTGGGTGAAGGCAAATTCTTGGTGTCTGATAGTTTTCCTGGGAATGAGAGAACTAAATACTGCCTCACTTCTAAGGTACGCCTGTATTAGAAATAGCAAATAAATGAACAAATGCTATACAAGCAAATATATTTTACGTTAGCATTTCTGATTGCAGTGAATAATTTACGTAGTTTTGCTTTAGTGAAAAAAATTATGTTTACGAGTTTTGACCATTATTATGTACGACAGATTCCCCTTGGAGTTGTCTTAGCAATCCCGCCCTTTAACTATCCCGTCAACCTTGCTGTCTCCAAAATTGGCCCTGCTCTGATAGCTGGAAATTCACTAGTGCTCAAGCCTCCAACTCAGGTAATAAACTAGCTATTACTAATAGTTATGAATTAGCTATTTTTAGAATTTCATGAAGAAGGTAAATAATTTTTCATAAAATATTGGTAAAAGTTCAATCAAGTTGACCAAAATGTCAACCTGCGACATTTATTTTGGGACGTAGGGAGTATAAAGAAGTCATTTTATTCAGTCTAAGCCTTAATATGGTACAGGGTGCTGTGGCTTGCCTTCATATGGTGCATTGTTTTCACTTGGCTGGTTTCCCTAAAGGCCTTATCAGTTGTGTGACTGGTAAAGGATCCGAGATCGGAGATTTTCTGACAATGCATCCCGGAGTCAACTGCATAAGGTAAAACCAGAACCCACTCTCTCTTGTACGGTACAACACTTTCCATTATCTTAGTCCTTCACGTCCTATATACTACTTGTTTCAGCTTCACTGGTGGGGACACTGGAATCGCAATTTCCAAGAAAGCGGGCATGGTTCCGCTACAAATGGAGCTGGGAGGGAAAGACGCTTGCATCGTTCTCGAGGATGCTGACCTGGATTTGGTCGCCTCGAACATAATCAAAGGAGGCTTTTCTTACAGTGGTCAAAGATGCACGGCCGTGAAGGTTATATTGGTAATTGAATCAGTTGCTGACTCTCTAGTCGAGAAAGTAAATGCCAAGGTGGCGAAACTGACGGTGGGCCCGCCGGAGGACGACTGCGACATTACTCCGGTCGTTTCCGAGTCGTCTGCAAATTTCATTGAAGGGCTTGTGATGGATGCTAAAGCAAAAGAAGCGACATTTTGTCAGGAGTATAAGCGAGAGGGGAACCTTATATGGCCGTTGTTGTTGGATCACGTTAGGCCGGATATGAGGATCGCGTGGGAGGAGCCTTTCGGGCCAGTTTTGCCTGTTATTCGAATCAGTTCGGTTGAAGAAGGAATCCATCACTGCAATGCCAGCAACTTTGGACTTCAGGTACAGTCTTTGTGGGCCTAACCCTTCCCTGGACCCCACACCAGCATTGACCACACTTGACCACACTGTTTAGTGTTAATTCACAAACACTCATTATGGACACTATTTTGCCACAAACACTCATTTTGATCAATATTCCGTCTCACTCTTTCATTATGGTCACTATTCTGTCACAAATACTCATTTTGATCACTATTCTGTCACAAACACTCGTTACGGTTACTATTCCGTCACAAATACTCATTATGGTCACTATTCCGTCATAAACACTCATTTTGATCGTATGTTACTGTTAATGTATCAACAGGGCTGCATCTTTACAAGGGATATCAACAAGGCGATAATGATTAGTGATGCAATGGAGACTGGGACTGTCCAGATTAACTCAGCACCAGCTCGTGGACCCGATCACTTTCCTTTCCAGGTGAGTTACCTTATTAGTCAACGTTTTCGCGGAAGCTAGCACGGAGTTTGTGATTAAACTTTATTAAGACTTTGGAATTGAAATTGTTATGGTTTAAATGACAGGGTTTGAAGGACAGTGGAATTGGATCGCAGGGGATTACCAACAGTATTAATATGATGACAAAAATTAAGAGCACCGTTATCAACTTGCCAGGCCCTTCTTATACAATGGGTTAATGATATATAATATCTATTGAACAGAAAATAAATTATCATTATCACTTGGTTTTATAGTTGACTGGAAAACAGACCATTTGAGATTTGGACACATTTCTTTTGGTTTTCTTATTTGGTCTTTGAAGGAGATGGAAGAATAACAGAACTACTAGTAATCTTATTTGGTCTTGAATATTTAGTCTTGATATGAGAAGTGATGTTTTATTATTTGTGATTTAATTTTATTCTCGAGAATAAATCTTAATTTAATGAACGGCTCCTGATTTGGTAGTGGCGTAGTGGCATGATTGAAAATCACATGCCAATTCTGTGTAAATTGACTGCTTTTGTTGGTGGGACGGGGAGAGAATACCTAAAATTACCCTTGATATCTTATTCAAATTAAGAAGGGCTGCCAAACGAACCTTAACAACAGTTGATTGTTGTTTTCCTAAGAAACAATATTAAATTTAACCATATTGTTATTTGCAACCATCATAAGAAAATCCCACAAATGGACTCAAACTATAACTAGAATTCATGTGATATGGTAGTATGGTGTGTAACATTTGAATTATTGTTTACAAATTCAATGAATTACGTTAGTATTCAATCAATCATTGGTCGTGAAATGGCATCGCGTAAAGACTTCAAATTGTATAATTGTATCAGTCTGAACCTATTACGTCGAGATGAGAAAAAAAAAATGTGTTTAGAACAAGTTAAGAATCGTATATTACTAGTTTATAACCCTCATTTGCACCTTAATAATCACATTGATTAATATAAAAAGTATAGTGCGACAAATTTTTTATTTTTTTTTAAACAATTCAACTTGATAATTTGAAGGGAGAAAAAACCTGGTGTTATCCCAGATTCCATCTTAGATGCCCAATATTGTCAAACATTCAAAAGTTTTTCCATAACAAAGCCCAAACATGTAGGGGGAAGGAATTGTAAGGCTATGATTCTAGGAGTCCTTTTATATGACTTACAATTATTCCAAATAGGCATAAAAAAAGGCCCATCAACTGTTGATGTTAGTTTTGTTGGTTCAAAACAAGAAATTTGAGGCTGACCCAACCACTTCTAGACATATTTCAAAAAAAAAAATACAACACCACCAACTAAAGAGCAATATTATGCTAACTTACTAATAAAAAATCAGTCCTAAGATAAATATTTATTTTATTTTTTAAATAAAATTGAATATGAATATGAATATGAATATAAAAATAATATATAATATTTATTTTAAAATATCAAAAAGTAAAAATAAATATTCATTTTTTGTAAGAAAAATAAATACTACTGATCATTTTAAGAAGGATGTAGTACTAAATTATGGTTATTCAATTTGAGAAGGACAATGCTAGGGGCACAAAAGAAGTTTACAAAAACATGGATACAAAGTGAGGGACGATATTTTATTGGTTGAATCGATAGTGGACCCGGCACACTCTAATTAAAAACACCAATAAAATTTTGACACATCATTTTGTAAGCCACATTTTGTGACTTTATATTTACCCATTTGAGAATAATCTGAATTCTGGAGCCATGAACTTAGACGTATCGAGTTAAATATTGATTTGAATAAAAGGGATGTAATCAAAACATTAAACCCCAAACCATATCAAATCAAATACTCCATCGGTCTCATTTTGAATTTTTATGATTAACACAAATAAACTTTAATCAAAAATTGATGTTGATATAATCATCTTAATAAAATTATAAAAAGTAGGACCACTTAAGAATTTTTAAAATTTTATTGTAATGATTAAATTGATACAAATGTATAATCAAAGTTCATTTGTGTTAGCCATAAAAAGTCAAATCGTGACAAACTTTGGAAGAAAAAGAAATAATTACGTCACAACTAAGTAAATTGAACTACTCCTTCCAACTAGTTCCCCAAATGGATAAAACTCAAGCCTCATATGTTATACAGTATACAACTAGAAACTAAAGTAATACCCGTGCGTTTAAAGTAATTTGAAAAATTATAAAAATAAAATCAAATTACATTAATAAAATTTTATACTCCCTCCGTCCCGGATTAAGAGTTCTACCCCTCATTTGCACGTTTATTAATAAATATTGGAAGTGATGTAAATGTTGTGAGTGTAAAAGTAAAGTGGGAGAGAGAATGAGTGGGAGAGAATAGTGAGTTGATTGGTGTTGTGAGTATAAAAGTAAAATATGAGAGAGAATGAGTGGGGTGAATAGTAAAGATTCTTTGCTATTTTAGGAATAGGACTCTTAGTCTGGGACGTACCAAAATGGAAAGTAGAACTCTTAGTCTGGGACGGAGGGAGTAGTAATTTTATTCATAAAATGATAGCTTATTATTGTAATATTTGTGTTAGTATCATTACTAATGAGTCTTATTCCACACTATATAAAAGTATAGCATATGCTTGTAAAAGTATTTTGAACACACACACACACACACACACACACACACACACACTATACTCCCACCGTCCCACTCGAATTAGGACAAATTTCTATTTTAGGTGTCCCACTCGAATTAGGACAACCCAAAAATGGAAATGTTTTATTTAGTGGGACCCGCACTCATAACAACTTTTCACTCATTATTCTCTACCCCACTTTCTCTCTCTTACTTCACTTTTCATACTCACAACACCTACTCTACTAATACTTTTTCCTTAATCCCCGTGCCCAACCCAAAAATCTTAATTCGGGTGGGACGGAGGGAGAATAATACTAGTATAAATTATAATAATTCATAACAATGAGAGAATTATATAGGAATAGATAATGGAGTTGAATGAAATGAAACACGACAGTATGTACGTCTACTTGGTGAGTTATTTTGATAAAATTGTTAGAAAGTAGAAACGTGAGGAGAAAGAGACGCATTAATAAAAAGATTATTAAAGAAATTTATGCTATATATTTGGTGATGATTGTATAGACTTTATTTTATTATTGAAAGAAACAAATAACTACTTGTATACAACTAGAATTAGAGAATAATTATGATTGCTTTTTTTTCTTTTTGAAACCAGAATTAGGATAAAAAAAATCTCGAAAATGTTGGAGTGTCATGCGGCAATTAATTACTTAAGTTGAATTGAAAACTCTAAGCGATAATGTATTACGTTAAATATGAAATGATCATTCTCAAATCTCGCGTCTTTTACCAAATAAAACGGTTGTATAATGTGTTTTCCAAGTTTCTATTTATAGAGAGGGGTGTTTGAGCGGAAAACTATTTTAGAAAGGGGCTCCATCTACTTAAGCCTTTATTTATATACCTTTATTTATATATAGATATATGTAAAATATAGAATTCGATCCCCCTTCTATCTGGTGGTTGGAACATCATCTTAAAAATACAATTCCTTCAACTTCTTTTAAGTAAGACTACTCCTTCCAAGTTCCATCTATTGTAATTGAGCAACTACCATTTAGTCCTTCATCCTAATAAAAATTACTACCTAAGACGTGGAATTTGCAATATTACCACCTAGTCCAAGGGTTATTAAAAGGACACTCATGCCCTTACTAAATGATGAAAAATTACATTAATGCCACTTCCTCCACCATTTCACTTTCCTCTCCAACCACCATTACCACCTTTGGCCACCCATCCTAATCTTCACCAGCGACCATTTTCCGACGACCACCTCCGGCGACTATTTTTTCGGCGACATTTCCGGTGACCATTTTCCGGCGACCACCTCCGATGACTATTTTCCGGCGACACCTCCGGCGACTATTTTTTCGGTGCCATTTTGCCGGCGACCACCTCCGTTGACTATTTTGCCGGCGTCCACCACCGTCGACCTTTCCGGCCACCATTTTCTAGCGACTACCTTCGGCGACTATTTTCCGGCGACCACCATCTCCGGCGATCAAACAACTGAGAACTTATCAGCAAGTTCTCAGTTGTCACCTAAACAACTCCGGCGACCAAATAACTGTGAACTAATTAGTAAGTTCACAGTTGTCAACTAAACTACTACGAACACGATCGACTCCGGCGACCAAACAACTGTGAACTAATCAGTAAGTTCACAGTTGTCAACTAAACTACCAAGAACACGATCGACTCCGGTAACCACCAACTCCTGCGACCAAACAACTGTGAACTAATCAGTAAGTTCACAGTTGTAAACTAAACTACAAAGAACACGATAGACTCCGGCAACCACCAACTCCGGCGACCAAACAACTGTGAACAAATCAGTAAGTTCACAGTCGTCAACTAAACTACTAATAAAACGATCGACTCCGGTGACCAAACATCTGTGAACTAATCAGTAAGTTCACAGTTGTTAACTAAAATCTTGTTTTTTTTAAAGAACAAGTTCACAGTTGTTCTAAGAACAAGTTCACATGTGTTTCAAGAACAAACTATTGTTCATAGTATGCTCACAATTGTTTCTAGAACACCTGATAAGTTCACAATTATTCCAATAACATCTGAGAGGTTCAAAGATTATTCTCAGTTGTTCGAAGTTCACAATTGTCCAAAAAACATAAAAAAAAAACCCTGTGAACTTAGCAAACCAAATCAATCAATTCCGTTAACAACAATGAATCTCTGTTACATGCAAAGCCACCACCAATAACAAGTTCACATTTGTTATAAGAACAACTTCCATGAGCAAATTCACAATTAAAAATTTATACATATGTGAATCTAACAAGTGGAGTAGGGTAAAGAAAATATAAACAATGTATATTTTATAAGAAATGAAATTTACAATTATGATTTGATTTGATTATCTCCAAACTAGATGTTGTATGCATTTCATACTCCCATTACAGAATCACAAGGTATACTCATACATCAGATTAAATTCAAATCATAATTTGAACAACAAACTATTTACATTTCACACAGTTTACTCTGACTACATCCACACCTCATCCACGTAGAACCAAGTATGTGATTTTCTTTTTATTATAACCATTCTGCAAGAAAATAAAGTGAATCATCAAAATTTGGAGAAAGTAACTCTCCATAACAGCCCTCTACCCACCCCCAAATGAAACAAAAGCAACCTTAGTCTAATTTAGCACCTGTAGGATCTAGCAAATGACAGAATATAACTCGCCATAAAAGTTGAATAATAGGATTTCGAGGGGTGCCGGAGACGAAGATTTGCCGACGGAAATTCGATTTTGGAGAGATAAAGTTAGATTTGTGATGGTCGGAGGTCAGGAAGGGGAAGACCAGAGCTGGGAAGGGAAGAACAGAGCTGGGAAGGGAAGATCCAGGCCGGAGGTAGGGACAGGAAGGGTTGCTAGATCTGCAGAAAACAGACATGTTGTCGGATTTGCTATTGCTGTTGGCGTTGGGGAAGAAAACGACCGGAGGCGGAGTATGATGGTCGGTGATGGGCGATGGGAACGTTGGTCAAAGGGTGGTCACGCCGGAGGTCGGGGAAGGATCGACGAAGGTGGGGGAGTGGATGGAGGCTGTCGGAGTTAAGAGGAAGCTGCCGGAGGTGGTCGGAGGGAGGGTGTCAGAGGTTTGGGAGAAGAGAGAGAAAGTAGAGAGAAGTAGGCGGCTGTTTGTGAAAGGGAGGAGGGAGTTAGGGTTTTATTTATAGTATGGTATTTTCAGGATTTAATAATTCTAATGGACTAGGTGGTAAATGAAAATAATGGCTTGGACTAGGTGGTAAATGAAAATATTGCCTTGGACTAGGTGGTAGTTTTCATTAGGATGAGGGATTAGGTGGTAATTTTCTCTATTGTAATTGACTTATTATACAGACTAAAGTTTTTGAAAATGAGGAAGTCTTGTGTGAGATGGTCTCGATGAGAGCGAAAATAGGCTTACCCCCTGCTCATAGGAGACAAACCATTTACTCTCTCAATGAAACCGGTCTCATATGTGAGACCGTCTGACACAAGTTTTTGTCTTTAAAAAAATACACTTTACTTATTTGTACATTGATTTTGCTACGATAAATTACAACATTATTTTACTCCCATCTATAAAGTTAACGCTTATTTAAAAGGGAAAAAAAAAGTTTCTCTTTCCTTCTCAAAATTCTCATTTATTTTGAGACGAAGATAGTATTACTGGATGAAAGAGGAAATATTCTCCACTGGATGGCGGATCATGTTGATACAATACAGTGAACATGGTCTCAAACATTATTATGGTCCAAAGTTAATAACCAAAAAACAGAAGATCTCATGAAGTGAATAATATCCCAGAGAGAGAGAGAGAGAGAGAGAGAGAGAGAGAGAGAGTTACAGACATTACACCAAAGAGTTAACAGTATTTTTGGTCGGAGTTTCTGCCAACAGAATTTGATCCCGAGGAGTTGAAATTCCAAATTCATATAAAATTTGGAATAGAATATGCTTTGTGTTATACGTTTACCAATTTCAAACCACATCAAAATGAACAGCAAACTACTCTCTTCATTATCTTATGCAATTCCCAATTATTAATCAAATCCATGTTTATTTTCATTATGAAATTGGAATCCCATTGAATCGAACCAGATAGCGATGCCTTGCCCGATCTCACTTTAATGATTATTTCCTTCGTTTCTTCGTTTATACTCCCTCTGGTCCAAAATATCTGTCACTTTTGATCAATTTTTTTGGTCCAAAATAACTCACTTTTGGTTCAAGACAATTAGAATTCCTAATTTACCCTTACATTGGAAGTTGTTTTACTTTATTACTCCTCCGTCTCAAAATATATGTCGTTTTGGGAGTAAAATTTTGTCTCAAAATATTTGTCGTTTCACTATTTTCAAAGCTTTTTTATTGCTCTATACCAATTATACCCTTAATAATGATAGTGAACTATCTCTTACCTAACCATTTAATTACCTAGGTAGTTGAATTACTTTAGGGGTATTTGGGTCTTCTTCACATGCATTAATGGTATTTCTTAATATGTGTGAAACACTCCAAAACGACATATAATTTGAGACGGAGGGAGTAATTGACTTAGGTAGTGTAATAATGTAAGAAAGATGAACAATAAATAAGGGTAAGCATGAAACTTTCACCATTAATATGCTGTAATAATTGCATTTCTTAATCTTTGTGAAAAGTCAAAAAATGACAGATATTTTGGACCGGAGAGAGTAATAAGCGTCATTTTTTCATTATTAATTTTTTCACAAAAACAAATGCAGTGTTCTTAAATTAGTAAATACTACTCCCCCCGTTTCATAATACATGTCGTTTTAGACTTCTTCACACATATTAACAAATGCAATTAATACATATTAAAAAGACATATGTGCCCCTAAAAGTATCCAATTACCTAGGCATTTAAATGCTTATACAAGAAATAGTTCACAATTAATGAATAAGGGTATAATAGGTAAACAAGAGTAATTCTTTCTTGGTAATAGTAAAACGTCAAATATTTTGGAACAAAAAATTGCTCCTAAAATATCATGTATTATGAAACGGAGGGAGTAAGACTGTATTAGCAGTGCAATGCTACAATTGTACAAACAGTAACTAACTGGTAAAAAGCACATTTAAAACACATTTTCATTAGAGTATTTGAAAATTTAACTGCAACACTTATTATTTGATGAAAGTAGTAATTTTTGCAAGTATTTATATCATAAATAATAATAAGGGAATAATTAACAAATATATTTGGGTATTAATTAGTGGCATAAGCCTAATCTTAGTAGTAAGAGTATCCACAATGGTAAGAGCTTTTTAGAAACAAACCATTTTTAAACTATACAAACCTACTTTTCAGAAAACTTCGACAATGGTAGAGCTCTTTCTTTATTTAGGGAGTTGGTGAATAATAATGTAAAAAACTACATGAAAAATCTCTTTCTACAGAGAGCTACTCTTTAATAAATAGTTCTTTAAATAGTTTTACGATTGAAAAAAAAGCTTTAAAAAGATATTTTATAAAAATAAAAAGCTCTTAAAAATATTTCATTATGGATGCTTTTAGTTCAGTTACATTTTAAATTTGGAGGAAATAATAATAAAAAAAAAACATCATGTAAGAAGAAGGAACAACTACTACTCATAGTCATAGGGAAGGAAAATTTTAATATTGAAACTTTGAGACGGCAAAAATACGTTGATTTTGGTGATTCCAAAGGGTAATCAATTGATAAATTAGAGTATATCCATGAATAAAGAAGCTTCTCATTTTTAACCACCCATATCTCCCTCAAAACTAGAAGTAATTATTGGTGGGAGAGGAAAATAGTGCCAAATTATTGAAGAATTAAATTCCTCGATCAAGACATTATAAAATGCACAAACTTTCTAAACTCCAAATAGGATTTCTTGATCTTCTAGAAGCAATGATAGAATCCAGATTGTAGATACATGAGATAGAGAGAATGTATTTTGGGGGTATTATCAAGCGGTATCCGATACTAGTTTCTCATGTGGAGGTCACGAGTTCGAATCCCGTCAGAGAGATTTGTGTTAGCCTATTTATAGGTCTAGTTGTAGCCTTCATGACATCTATATATATATATATAATATATGAGAGTTTTTATTTGATTCCACAATGCGCCACATGAAATTATGACGTGGAATTCCATGTGGCATCATTCTATTAACTTAAGCAAATATGGATGGAGTAAAAAAAAAAACATATTATGCATAAAAGCAAATCAAATCTAATTTTAAATGTCATATCTTATATTGGATAAATTACAAAAAAATATATTAATAAAAAAAATCTAAGCTTAAATTACCTTCCATGTTTTACTAATTAGAAACTCTCATTTTTGCAGCCAAATTACACCTCAACATTTTTTTTTGTTTTATAATTTTATTTTTGTTCCTTTGAAACCATCTTTAATGTGTATTTCACATACTCCCTCTATCTCATACCAATGGGCACTTTTGGTCAAACCAACTTAAACTTTGACTAACATTTTATGCTAAATTATTAATCTTCATAATAATTTTTTAAAAAAGTTATTATATTAGTAATAGAAACATTATCAATAACTATTTTTAAATATTTATGGAGATAAATTATTTAGCATAAAATATTAGTCAAAGTTCAAGTAGGTTTGACCAAAAGTCCCAATTGGTGTGGGACGGAGGGAGTACTTTCTATCATATTCACTAAAATTTGCTCAAAAAAACATAATCATTAAAATAAAAAGTTAGTCAACAAAATAAAAAAGAAAAACTAAACCCTTGGATTCAAAACTCAAAAGTAGTCAAAGAAAATTAGTTCACAAAATATTGGTAACTCTATTGTAATAATATTTGATTAATATATATATATATATATATATATATATATCAATACAATATAATTAATATAAAGCTGGAACATATTCTGTTACCACAGCGCCACGTGAAAGATTTCACATCAAATCTTAGGTATCAAGATGTCGTGTTTAGCATTCAACGAAGAGTTTTATTTCCAGATGTTAATTTAAACTCAATTTTTAATTTTTAAACTCATATTTTAAATTAAACTAATAAATCTGATTTAAAATATTTTCAGATTTAAAAACAAATAGTAATTTTTTATTTCAACAATAACTTTAGATATCACTATCTTCAATTTCATTGAAATTTACAAACTATTTAATCAATTCTATATTTCAGTTCAACCCATTATATTATTCTGATTTTCAAGTTGTGTAATCTTTCAAAAAATGAAGTTAGGGAGCTAGAAATGCAGACCAACAGTAGGGAATGAATCAAACTCAAGCCTTGACTGAATTCATTCACCATTTATGTAGCTATTCACTCAACTTAAATGGTAATCTCATTTCGGAGTTTTTAAATTTTTCGTACTTGTACACTTGAAATGATGGTAAATATTCATTAAACGTATTTACGATCCCAAAATAAAGCTACATCACCAAAGGATCACAAGAAACGGTGGACCAAGATCACCATTCACTTTTCAAGAGATTTTTTGTTTGTCAAAGTTCAGACGTAAACTTGATGGAGATCAAATTTATATTATAAAAAAACGTGGATGTAAGGACATAGTCGGGAAAAATAGGGAATATATGAATGTGACCTTTATGTACGCGAGCATATTTATATAATTTTTCAGTTAGTTTGAAATGGATTTTAGATACGCAATTTTAATCATATTTTTTAATTAATTAATTTTAATAATATTTTTCTGTCAAAATCAATTGATTATATTGTCCCGTCGAGTATCGACGGGTACTAACTAGTTTGTGTTAGTAGCCTAGTTATAGGCCTAGTTGTAGCCTTCATGGCATTATCAATTAATAAAAAAAACCCAATTTAAAAAAAAAAAGTATTTTGGGGGTATTATGATATTATTGAATTGTATTTTCAAGTACAAAAGAGCGAGAGTTTTATATTAACTCTACCACTAACAAATTAAAAAACTAAACTATTTAACAAACTAACAGCTTACATTCAAGCTCCTACACTATCATTTATTACAATCTACTCCTTAACATCCTCCCTTAAATAGCACGCGCAACATTTGTGAAGTGTCGGATTTGAAAAGTACAGTCAGAAATATAACGGAAACAAAAAACTAACAAACTTTTACATGCAAGCCTCTACACTATCATTTATTACAATACAGACCATGCCATGAGTTGTAGACAAGGTTGTTGAAGCAAAAATCTGCTGCAGTTGCCTATCCATGAAAAACTATCTCCATTAGAGGTAATTTTTAACCAAGAAGCAATACACATTGCAATTGATAACTTCCCATACATTATGAATTTGTTGGAGGCATATAACCTTCCAAAATCAATTAGAACCTGAGACTCAAGTCACAAGTGTTCCCAATCATCAAACAGTCTGTAAATTTGGTAAATAAGGAAAACAATTTTGATGAGCCCGAGCTTGTCAGACCGGAGCCAAGCCCGCGTAAACCGGACTAATCGAGTTTGTCTTAAACGGGTCCTGAATCTCAAGACCGAACCAGATACACCCGTGGAAGGATATGCCCGATGTCTCAGCCCGATCGCTGACCCAGCACGAGAAGGGTTTTGCCTCCCGTTATCTTATGGGCCTCGTACTTATGTCCCAAATAATCAGCCCGGATCCCGCACTTTCCAGCTGGCGAATACGTCCAAGGGACGTTAACGATCCGTACCTGTCAGACCATGACTGTGAGTGGTGGAGCCACAACCCACCAACAATATACCACTTTTCAGTGTCCTTTTCCTGACCAGACCAATGAGATCCTGGCACGTGTCCTGAATCCGTACTAAGACGGTTAATATTTAAATCTTATCCCTTTATTCTCTCTCTTCTATTACCTATAAATACTTTTTTTCGCCCCCATGGGCAAGGTACGTACTCTAACCCTAATCACACACAAGGCTTTCACAGGCCTTCTTCCTTAGGTTTTCCTCAGAGATCTTATTCTCACACCCGAGGGCTTAAGCCGGATTCAAACTCGGCTCTGGTCCTAACGGTGTTCTTGTTTGTGTTGTGATTCAGGAACAAGAGGCAGACAAATCGGGGATCCATCTCCTTGACCCCAAATTTCAGGGCGTCATCAAATTTGAATCTCCATCTATGTAACTCATTAACTCAACGAGTTATATTTGCAAAACCGAGTTAACTCGAAGAGACAAAACCTAACTTGGTGAGTGAATCAAATCTGAACAGGCAACATGAACAATCAAAGCCTAAATTTAGGCTTTATTTCCATATTCTTATATATAAAAAAATATCAAACCAGTTGTTAATCAACCGATTTGCAGATCAAAATGAAAAGAAAATAATCAGACGTAATATAGAGCGAAACCTCATATAAATCTTCAATCCGAGAACTAACTGAAATCGATCTCTGCTTTTTAGCTGTAGAGCATGATAAAGGGTTAGTCTCTTGTAAAACACGTTTTTCCTAATGAGTAGGAAAAACATGTTTTTTCTAATCATCTGACGCTCATCAACACACTCGCTGCACCTTCGTAACACATCAACTGGTCATCCTAAACATTGTTTTTGGCTATCTATTAACACATCAACTGCTCTTCAAATTTTCTTTCAGAAAAACCTTCTGGCTATCACTTTCAAAGGTTCTGGCTATCAATATCAAATGTTTTGGCTATCAGTCTCAAAGGTTCTTTTCAGTTTAAAAAAGTTTTTATTTCTCACAGGTGATGCTTGCTAAATTATATCCAGAAGACTTTGTTATTTATATCCAGAACATCTTGAGCTTGATATTCAGAAGGTTTATGTTCTTGAAAATCATATCCAGAATGCTTTATATTGATATCCAGAACCGTTTGAAAAGTTCTGATTATTTAAAAAAATGTCACCGCGCGTTTTTTTAAATAAGTTCCACGTATTTTCAAAAATGCCATCGAAACACGTTTTTCCTGGCACTTACCTAAAACGCGTTTTATGCAATATTTTAGCCATGATAAATCCGGCGTCTGTAGACTGAGACTTAGGTAATGTGGAAATCTGATGAAGAACAATCACTCACGGAGATGTGCTGTAGCATACAGATCACAAATTCAGATTACTTCAGCTAGTGCTCGGCCGAGAGGGGGGGGGGGGGAAGTCTTTGCTTTTGCAAGATCTTACACCTTGTGTGTGTTCTAAGTCATCAATTTGGCTTGCAGAAGGATTTCTTTGGAGATTATTGTTTAAGGGATTTCGATTCCTTGCAGAAGAATTGGTTTAGGCTAATTCTTGTTTTAGTTCCGCTGCGTTTTACATCAAGCTGACAACGAACAGAACGATTTGGAGCCGCCGCAATTGGACATGCAGTCGGAGAAAACTACCGTCATTATCAGGAGAAGAACCGGAAATGGAATCAGATAATTGATACTGTAAGTGCAGACACTGATGCTATCATAAGTGTTGCCATCACCTCCCAAATGCTATCCAGACGTATTTTTGTGATAGTTTGTAAGGATCCCGCCCCGTGACGAAGGAAACGAAGGGTTTTCATTTCGAAGGGCGAAAAAACCAAACACGGTTATCACGCAAAACATAACGGAGTCGCCACATTTGTTAATTATTTAACCCAACAAATGGAAAGGTTAGAGATTCTATTAGTTCGGAGGTCAGGTTACGTCTTGGGAAGAGTTTCACGTCACCCAAGACGCCTCGTACAAGTCCGAGTCCCCCTAATGTTGGTTAACAAAAGTGCATGTGTGTGTGTGTGTTTAACAGAAAAGAGTCTGTTTTAACTTTTATTCAAAAATTTAACTGAAAAGGGGTCTTTTTGTCAAGAAAAACTAGGATCAGAGGACAAAATGGACATTTTGCCCTCTGCGCTCAGAGCAGCCGTACGGCTATAGTATGCTCTTCCTGGAATTTTTACAGTTTGTCCAAAAACAGTCCAGTTCCAGGCAGAAACATAGCATTCTGCTGAAACTGGACTTAAACAGTTCTGATTCCAGTTTTATTCCAACACAACAAACTTAAACAAAATCATTCCTATGCCTAATGATCATCAATTGAATCCCAAAACAAGTGTTTAGGTGTGATCAAAGCAATCATTGGAGAAAATCACACAAAGGTGATGAACATGACCAAATGAGACAAAATGACCATTTGATGATTAAAGATGGAAACTTTATCATCAAGATGACATTTTATACATTATTAACCTCTTAGGGACCGAATTATTGCATAAATATTCAATCTTTATGACCCAAAATGGGATTTCAAAGCTAAATACGGGGAAAGATGATAAACACTAAGGTTTTATCATCCCACATGATTATCATTGCCAAATCAAAACAAAATCAACATAAAGATTTAGACTTTCACCACAAGAGTGGATCCTTTAGCCAAATACAACCTTGGGACAACATTATTTGACATAAAGATTTGGTCTTTATGACCCCAAAGGGGATTTTGAAGCTAGATCAATATTTAGATGATAAAGATTGAAACTTTATCATCCAAATGACCATCCTTGCTACCAATGAACAACATAATCAACCAAAACATGTGCCTTTTTTTATTAAAATGGATCATTAATTTGTTATAAGTAAGAAATTCAACAAACCATGATCATCCTTAGGTTAGAACCACTTTCACACAAAGTGTGAAGGGCACCTTGAATCATCCATGGTTTGGACCATAATGTATAACAATATATATATATATATATATATATATATATATAGTGCTTGAAGGACAAGACTTGCAATAAGATTAAGATTAAAGTGCTTGAAGGACAAGACTTACAATGAAATTAAGTTGCTTGAATGGACAAGACTTGAAAGAATTAAGAGATGAACAACAATAATATGAACAAACAAAAGAGAGAAGATAAAGAGAAGGATGGGGGAGAAGGTGGCTTCACCTATGTTTAGTTAGGCCAATCTTCCTTTCTCTTTCACTCTCAAAACACTCTCTGGAGCAATTTTAGCAGAGTAACACTAACAATAATCATTTCTCCCCCCTGGAATGATCAGCAAAGGGTTCAATTTATAGGGGATGATAGTGCCCAAAGTAGCCGTACGGCTCATGCTGGAGACCTTCTGGATTTTTCAATCTTTTAATTCCAGAACAGTCCATGTGTCCATATTTTGTCCTAGTGAGGTCTTGGTCTATCAGTTTATCCCTGAATGGTGCCTAGAATTCCTCTAAGTTGGTCAAATTCAGATTGAGGTACTTATAGAGCCCCTCGGCAACGTCGCTTTTGAAGAAAGTGGGGTTGTCGATAAACGCATCCCAATCTGATGGGAGGACGGCAAAGGCCAATTTTGCTTCAGATGGCTGGACCTAGGGGTATAGGATTCCTACGTATCCCGTTCGTGGGGAATCAAGCCTAACGTAGTTCAGAAGAGGGGTGAGAGATTTTAAGGCTACTCAAACCTATGGGAGAAAGTCGAGGTCAGGTGGAGAACTTAGCGTCTTCAAGCCTAAGGGTGACCATAAAGGTCGGGTGGAGAACTTAGCGTCTCAAGTCTAAGGATGACCGTAAAGGTTGGGTGGAGAACTTAGCGTCTCAAGCCTAAGGGTGACCGTTCAAGGTCGGGTGGAGAACTCGGGCATGACATTCATTCAGTCAGAGGCTAGAGATTTGGGCATGACACTCACTCGGTCAGAGGCTAGGGATTTTGGGCATAACACTTATCTGGTCAGAGGCAGGAATTTGGGCATGACACTCATCTGGTCAGAGGCAGGAATTTGGGCATGACACTCACTTGGTCAGAGGCAGGGGTTCGGGCATGACACTCATTTGGTCAGAGGCTAAGATTTGGGAATGACACTCATTCGGTCAGAGGCTAAGACTCGGGCATGACACTCATTCGGTCAGAGGCTAGGGTTCAGGCATGACACTCATTCGGTCAGAGGCTAAGGTTCGGGCATGACACTCATCTGGTCAGAGGCTAGGACTCGGGCATGAAGCTCATCTGGTCAGAGGCTAGGACTCGGGCATGACACTCATTCGGTCAGAGGCTAGGACTCGGGCGTGACACTCATTCGGTCAGAGGCAAGGGATTCGATCAACCTGGCTCTATGGGAGAGAGTTGACTACAAGACTGGTCTTACGTCATCTTCGACTGCTGGGAGAACAACGGATTTGACTTTCACTTAGTCAATCCTAAAGGTTTGGTTAACTTGGCTCTATGGGAGAGGGTTGACTACAAGACTGGTCTTACGTCATTTTTGACTGCCGGGACAACAACGGATTTGACTTTCACTCGATCAATCCTAAAGGTTTGGTCAACACTAACTACGAGATGGTTGACTAACAAGGATGGTCTTACGTCATTTTAGACTGCCAAAGGGCAATTCTAACGAAACCTAATGGTCTTACGTCACGCCGGACGGCCAAAGGACACCTTTTCATGTTTTTAACTGACTTACGAAGAACGGCCGTGTTAATTTCACAAGGCTGGTCTTACGTCATTTAGGGACTTCCCGGGGATAAGGACCTCAACCTATAATGACTATTCTAAGTCAAGGCTTGGTCAACTCCATCTTTGGGGAGTTTGACGGGAAAACTGGTCTTACGTCCGACTAAGGAGTGCCGGGACAAAGGCTTTTCAACCTATAATGACTATTCTGCATCAAGGTTTGGCTTGGTCAACACTACTCTACGGGATGGTTGACACATTTTCTTGACAACGGGGAAGATTCTGGGGCCAACCGTTAAGACACATTGTGAACGAAAGAGTCCAAAACTTTAGGAAAATCATTCTTTGATCAAAAGCATTTTTGCTTGAAACATTGTTTTTGACAAATGGCACCAAATGGGAAAGTTTGGAAAAGCTTATTCTAGAAGGCAAATCTTTTAACAAAGCATTTTAGTCAAATTTTTGATTTTAACTTAACCGCGAGGTTTGTTATGCATAAAGTCTTTTGGATTCAGTCCATTCATTGAGGAGTAACCAGTGGTAGGAAATCTGCTCGTCATCGTTGTGGGGCAGCCCCAATGTCGTCTTTGTCGTTGATGTCGGGGTAGCCCCATGTCCTTATTATCGTTGATGTCGGGGTAGCCCCATGTCTTTGTCGGTGTCGGGGTAGCCCCATATCCTTGTTGTCGTCGATGTGGAGGTAGCCCCAATGTCGTTTGTCGTTGATGTCGGGGTAGCCCCATGTCCTTGTTATCGTTGATGTCGGGGTAGCCCCATGTCTTTGTCGGTGTCGGGGTAGCCCCATGTCCTTGTTGTCGTCGATGTGGAGGTAGCCCCAACGTCGTCCTTTGACTTTTGATGTCGACGTGGACCCGTTGTCGTCTTCCGGCCTTTGACGTGAGGTTAGGACCCATCCTATTTCATGACGCACCCTTTCTTTTGCCTAGGCCGCCCTTTCAGGTTTTCAACCTAGCGGGCATCTCTTTTGCGTCTTTTATGGCACACCCTGTTTTTTGCCTAGGCCGCCCTTACGGGTTTTCAACCTAGCGGGCTACTTTTTTGGTGCCTTTCTCTTTTTCCCTTTTTTTATGAGTGATCCAGCCGACTCGA
This sequence comes from Campanula takesimana, assembly GCA_026119855.1. Lineage (NCBI taxonomy): Eukaryota > Viridiplantae > Streptophyta > Magnoliopsida > Asterales > Campanulaceae > Campanula > Campanula takesimana. The sequence goes on from JAOWBW010000579.1 coordinate 56,528, forward strand.
TAGAACGGGGACTTTAAAGTATTTTTTTTTATGGAGGAAACATGCAAGTGCATTTTATTTGGGAGAGAGTCCCTTTGTTTTGGTGAGCTCTTTGAGCAATATATCATGAAATGGGAGGAAGCCCTTTCTTGACAGAAAACAAGTGTTTAGCTCTTTCCTAAGATAGAGAAAAGAAGACTTGTTGAGACATTTGAAATTTGCCTTAGTTAATATCATCAAATGATTGCTTGAATGGACCATGTTTGTCATTAAGTCAGGATTATAGCAAGCAATTAGCCTTAGCATGTATAAATGTTGTGATCAATTAAGATTAAGATTCGATCAATGGCAAGATCAAAAGGTGTTTATGGGGAATTGGTCCTTGTCTGGTAAATCGGTCATTGATGGGACCGTGGGGGAGAGGCTTGGCTACTTTGGGAAAGCCATGGTTTGACCGTTCTTTCTCATGCTGTGACCGGACCCGAAGATTGCCTACGTTCCCCTCAGTTTGAGGAGCTCAGGTCGCCGTAGTTCGGCCGTGGATCGTCTTTTGTTGAAGTTGGTGTCCTTTTGAAGGATGTTGTTGCTTTGCTGATGGTGAACTCCTCGGGATGTTCTTTGAGGTGGACTTTTGCAGTGAGCTTTTGAGGCAGACTCTTTCTTCGTCAATATCCATTTCCTTTCCTCCTTTCCATTATCCATTTCTTTTCTCTCTTCTCATTTTTTTGAGAGAGAGAGAGAGGGAGGAGAAACATTAGCCCCAACTTGCTTTCTTGGGAATTGGTTCATTTGTAGCCTCCTGGTGGAATGTCCGTCACTTCTCACTTTGACTTTGAAGATCCGAGAAGTCCTTTGCTTGGCTGCGCACTTGCGTTCACGGTTGAATCTTGGTGGTTTAGCAACAACATCCTTGTCCTTTCATCGTCTCGGGATGCCTTTGATGTGCATCAAGAATTTGTATCGGGTTGTGTATCGGAGATATGTATAGGGGGTGTGTATAGAGGAAGGTTTGCCATTAATGGTCTCTTCATGCCAATAGATCACAACATTTATTCACATCAAGATTAATTGTTTGCATTTAGCATTTTTCATTTGTGTTAGGTCCATTCGTCCTTAATGAGTCGTCATTGACTAGTATGCTTAGAAGTCAATTCATCATTTTAGGGACATAGCAATCAATTGATAATAACAAGCAAGGCAATTTCAAGAGTAAGTGTATATTGCAAATAATGTCTCAAGTCTAGAGAGAAGAGAAGGAAAATGACTCTTTTATTTAGATAACTTTATACATACATGTCCAAGTATGGACCTTTGTAAAAATAAAAAGACACAGTCTGGGATGACTTTTGGTGAAAGTCTAGATCCTACGAGGCTGGAAGACTCTTTTTTTTTTTTTTTTTTTTTTTTAGGGATGGGCTCCCATGAAGCACGATGATCCATTTTCTTCCTCAATTGTTGGAGGGGTCGTCGGCGGCTTCTACGGGGAACTCGGGTTCCATATCGTCGGGAAAGATGTCGCGAGGTCTCCATTTGGCTTGGCGTTGTAATTGTCGGATCCGTCTACTATTCATGAGTTGGGAGTTTGCTCTGGCCATCTCCTTTTGGTGATTTCCTTTCAAGGCGCGCAACCTTTGTGCATGACACTCGACGAGGGTACAGACCTCCATTTGATGTAGCCGCCTTTGGGCTTCCGAAGCACGGGCTTCTCCTTGTTGTTCACGTGGATGGTTGTCTCGGACGCCAATTCAGGTGTGGGCTCCTTGGTCGATGTTTCCGATGGACAGAACCGCGAAGGACTTTTAGCATATTAAACCTCAAGGTGAAATTATAACCATGATTTGAGAAAAATGCTTCATTATCGGATTAGCCTTTTAGGAAAAACTTGATCTTTTTATTTAAGTTTTTTTTTTTTGTGTGTTTGAAGACATACTTTTGTTTTGAATGAAAGACTCACACACATTTTTGCAAACTTTTGACAAGGCAATAATAATAATAATAATTTTATTAAGAAAACTGACAATGGACTCAGAATGGTCACCACATGGCATCAACCGGGGAGTCAAGACTCTAACTAAACCTAACAGACACCTTAACTGACTCTTCTTAAGGGCTTACCACACATCCTAAAAGCAGCTGACTCTTCCTAAGGATGAAAACAGACTTTTTCTAAGGGGAGATTGATGGAAGGGGTTTCGAAACTCCGTCCTCTGCTGTGGACGCCGCAGCACCTTTCATTTCCCAACCCGGGCCATTCATCCCTTCAGACATTTTCTGTGCCGCTGATCCTTTCCAAACGCCTTCCGTCATTTCGGCTTTGCTGAGTTTAGGAACCTTCATGTGGAACACTGATTTTGTCAACTCTTCCAAAACAGGCTCTCCCACTTTGGGATTGACAACTTTGTCAACCGCGGGCTGCTTTTCCTTGGGACGGACATCACTCCATTTACCGACCATCGGGGAAGTCACAAATTCGAGCATTTTGACGCTCGGGTCATTGGCTGTGCCGGGGGCGTGGGGGCGTCCAAGCTTTCCCTTCTCGATTAGCTTCGAGATGATGTGTTTTATGGCGGTGCAATCATTGGTATCATGGCCATGGTAGTTGTGAAAGGCACACCTTTTGGTCTTGTCGCGACGTTTTTCAAGATTCTTTGGCCGGAAATCTTCGAGGGGCCCATGAGGCCTTGTTTGACCAATCCTTCAAACACTTTGCTTATGGCATTCCGAAATCCTCAAACTTTGTGAAATGGAGCTTGGCTCGGCCTTTGGCTTTTCTTTCATTGTTGACCGGAGCGTGGTGGGGATGAGAATCACCGTTACTCAATGCAAAGGGGTGCCCCTCGAGTGTCCTTTCAAATTTAGCTTCCATTTGTTTTCTCTTTCCCAACAACGTACCCGATTGAGGTGCAACATGAGGATTCTGTGGAAGTGCGTGGGTGTAGGAATACCCATAACCTTGGTTGCTTGCAGGAATATACATTGGAGGCATGCAATGAGCTCGTGGTCCAAGAGGTATCCAATTGCAGAAATGATACGGGTCACCATGGAATCTTATCGGGAAATCCGGTGGAAGTCGGTTAGTGATGCATGGTTGGGTATCCACATATGGTCTAAACAGTGACTGAGATCCGGTGACTTGGTTGGTGGCATTAAACCGAAGGGTATGGTATTGTGAGTATGATGCTCGGGGCGTAACCGGTGTAAATAGTGGTTTGTGGGCCTTTTGAGTGGATTGTGTTTGGGGTTTTATAGGAAGTGTCTCGTGAGAGATGTTGGATTTGGGATGAGGCGGAGTGAGGAAGATTTGAGTGAGAGGCTCGTTATGGATGACGGCACGTTGGGGCGAAGAAATGGAGGCCTCGGTATTTTGGTGAGATGGAGGGGGCAATCTTCGGTTACAATCCGGAGGTCGGGTAGCTTCCACCCTTTCATTGTGGTTGGTCACTTTGGTGAAGGGCCATCAGTTGTGACATCTCTTTCTCTCATCGACTTATTGAACGGGTTCCGTGTTTCCTTGTGGCTCTTCGTGATGACTTCCTCCGTAGCCCCGGAGGCTTCTAGAGTTTGGAGCGGCTCTTCTTTCGTCAGGCTATCCGGGTTGTCTGCAACGTCGTTTCCCAAACTACCATCCATCAAAGCAGTCTTTCTGAGGTACCGGATCGGAGAAGTTGTAGTGACAGGGGAACTTTCTAACTCCACACGCACTAGGCGGCGACATGATGCTCTCTTCCACTTCATCTGAGCTATGGGGAAGACAAAAGGTAGCTTTAGGCTTGGGTAAACACTGAGTGAATGCTCATGCTACTGATGGGGAATGACCGCTAGGCTTAGACCTATGGGGTAAAAAGGTGGACAGGGTCAAATGGGATCTTAAATCCATCCGAGATTCAAACGGGGGTCTACTTACAAGGTTGTAACAGACTTCTTGGATGGCAACGTGGGATCCATTCAAAGACTTGACTTCCTAGGGGACTATTCCTAGGAGTTTAGCAGGGACCTAGGGGACAACGCCTAAGGTCTTGACGGGAATATTAACGGGGACCTAGGGGGCAACGCCTAAGGTCTTGATGGGAATCTTAACGGGGTCTCGGAGGACAACGGGGTCCGTCCAAAGACTTAACGAAATCACATAACGGAGGTCTTGGAGGATAACGGGGGTCCGTCCAAAGACTTAACAAAGTGACATTTATTAACGCAAAAATGTGTCGAAGAACAAGAAACAAATAACGGAGCAAGCTCATGCCACGTGCAATTATTTATTCATTCAACTTTACTTAAAAAGCATTTTTATTCCTAAATGGTTGGAAAAGATTCCTCTTCTTTTTCGCAACTATTCTATATCCTGGATCAGTGGAGGCCATCACTACGCCTATAGACCCCTCGTTTTTCACCTTCCTTGCACACTCCCAAGGATGGACTGTCCCGGGCGAGGGTCCTATAGGGAAAACGGCTTCCACCGGCCGAAATTAACGAACCTAGTGTCTAGTGCGTCGCAAGTTTCCCAATGCGTGAGCCATTCCAATCATGATTAAGTCCCGGTTAAGGTCGAGATTCGTCTTAGGGACTTAAGGGACTTCCGGCATAACCTCATCTTTGATGAGGGATCTCGAACCTTATCCTTAAGATTGAGGATGATTAGTATGGACCATTCATTAGGGATTGACAACACAGTGTCACCCTATCCTTAATACATGACTTAGGTTAATTACGGTCAACATTAACGCGTAAGTCAAGGACCGGGTCAAAGTTGTCCATGGTCACACTTGCTTTCACAAGGAGTCATGACTCGGGCACTAACTTGGCCATGATTAACCTTAGACACGGATTAAGGATGTGGCAACGTGAGCTAGACCAAAAACCAACCGAAGTCACGGTATTTGTGTGTCACGAACAAGTGTGGTTGACTCGGCTCAGAAGGGGAGGTGGAATGGACCCGTGCGCGCTCGAAGGGAACAAGAGCGCCAATCGAGCTGCATCTGGCATCCATCCCGGTTTTAAAGGGTATTTGGAACGTGCAAGGTCAAGTGCGCGTTGTGTGAAGTCAATTCTATATTCCCTTTTTGAGTCAAAATAGAGATTTTTATTTTTTTTTTCAACATGATGAGCATGGCATAAGCAAGATATGAACAAGTATGAACAAGCATGGAGTAAACAATTTATACTCAATAAGTCAAAGAATACAAACAAAGACCAAAACTTGTATATGTACCAAGTTGTGCACAACCAAGGATTTTGAATCAAACATTTTGTAAAAGAACAATTTTCTCATTGAAACCAATTGTACAAAGCAAGTTGTGCACAACAAGAAGAGTCAAGAAATTTTTACAAAAAGGGGTTATGCACAATGAGATTTTGGAAACCATTTTTATTGACAAAAGATCATGCATAACCAAGTTTGGCCAAAAGAATAAAGGTAATGTGCAGAAGTAAGGCTGTAAATTTGGAACCTGGACAAGCAGAAGTAGAAGGGCATTCAGAATGTTGCTGCCCTGCACAAAATTGTTAATTTGCAACATTCTGACCCTTTTACCAAACTAGCCGTACGGCTAGAACCATGGTGTTGAGATTTTTCTCAGTTTCTGCAACTTCTGATCATAATACTCCAGTTTATTGCATTTCCAGAACATATGTACTCAAAACAGTTCAAACAGAAACATCAAACACACACAAATATGCACAAAGTCAACTAACGGAAACGGGAGTTTAACCCACACAAAAGTGCCTTCAAAGCTTCTAAAGAGAAGTTTGCAAGCACTTTATGTCCCCAGCAGAGTCGCCACTGTAAGGATCGCGCCCCGTGACGAAGGAAACGAAGGGTTTTCATTTCGAAGGGCGAAAAAACCAAACACGGTTATCACGCAAAACATAACGGAGTCGCCACATTTGTTAATTATTTAACCCAACAAATGGAAAGGTTAGAGATTCTATTAGTTCGGAGGTCAGGTTACGTCTTGGGAAGAGTTTCACGTCACCCAAGCCGCCTCGGACAAGTCCGAGTCCCCCTAATGTTGGTTAACAAAAGTGCATGTGTGTGTGTGTGTATTTAACGAAAAATAGTCTGTTTTAACTTTTATTCAAAAATTTAACTGAAAAGGGGTCTTTTTGTCAAGAAAAACAAGGATCAGAGGACAAAATGGACATTTTGCCCTCTGCGCTCAGAGCAGTCGTACGGCTATAGTATGCTCTTCCTGGAATTTTTACAGTTTGTCCAAAAACAATCCAGTTACAGGCAGAAACAGAGCATTCTGCTGAAACTGGACTTAAACAGTTATGATTCCAGTTTTATTCCAACACAACAAACTTAAACAAAATCATTCCTATGCCTAATGATCATCAATTGAATCCCAAAACAAGTGTTTAGGTGTGATCAAAGCAATCATTGGAGAAAATCACACAAAGGTGATGAACATGACCAAATGAGACAAAATGACCATTTGATGATTAAAGATGGAAACTTTATCATCAAGATGACATTTTATACATTATTAACCTCTTAGGGACCAAATTATTGCATAAAGATTCAATCTTTATGACCCAAAATGGGATTTCAAAGCTAAATCAAGGGGAAAGATGATAAACACTAAGGTTTTATCATCCCACATGATTATCATTGCCAAATCAAAAAAAAATCAACATAAAGATTTGGACTTTCACCACAAGAGTGGATCCTTAAGCCAAATACAACCTTGGGACAACATTATTTGACATAAAGATTTGGTCTTTATGACCCCAAAGAGGATTTTGAAGCTAGATCAATATTTGGATGATAAAGATTGAAACTTTATCATCCAAATGACCATCCTTGCTACCAATGAACAACATAATCAACCAAAACATATGCCTTTTTTTTTTATTAAAATAGATCATTAATTTGTTATAAGTAAGAAATTCAACAAACCATGATCATCCTTAGGTTAGAACCACTTTCACACAAAGTGTGAAGGGTACCTTGAATCATCCATGGTTTAGACCATAATGTATAACAATATATATATATATAGTGCTTGAAGGACAAGACTTGCAATAAGATTAAGATTAAAGTGCTTGAAGGACAAGACTTGCAATGAAATTAAGTTGCTTGAATGGACAAGACTTGCAAGAATTAAGAGATGAACAACAATAATATGAACAAACAAAAGAGATAAGATGAAGAGAAGGGTGGGGGAGAAGGTGGCTTCACCTATGTTTAGTTAGGCCAATCTTCTTTTCTCTTTCACTCTCAAAATACTCTCTGGAGCAATTTTAGCAGAGTAACACTAACAATAATCGTTTCTCCCCCTGGAATGATCAGCAAGGGGTTCAATTTATAGGGGCTGATAGTGCCCAAAGTAGCCGTACGGCTCATGCTGGCGACCTTCTGGATTTTTCAATCTTTTAATTCCAGAACAGTCCCTGTGTCCATATTTTGTCCTAGTGAGGTCTTGGCCTATCAGTTTATCCCTGAATGGTGCCTAGAATTCCTCTAAGTTGGTCAAATTCAGATTGGGGTACTTACATAGCTGCACATTTCTTTTTATCTAACATTATTATTCTAATCATATATTATTTCTTGCAATATGTTTGTTGGTTGGTCCATTTTACAGGTGGGTATGTGACGATTAAAGTAAAAGGGTTAGTTATTCATAAAATGAGTTTTATGAATAACTTTCTAAATGTGGAACAGATGGGGAAATGAAAAAAAAACGTGGTGAAGACTTAGTCAAGGCTTGTTGGCTGGTTTTAAAAAGAGTACAAGACCTTTTATGCGGCCGAGTACAAGGAGGGAAAGCATGGACTTGGAGCTCAAGAAATTAGTTTCTATTTTTGTGGAATGTGAGCACAAAAAGAGGAAACCACTCACCTACTCTCTCTCCCACCTCAGCCGAATATTCACACATGGGGAGTAACCTCCAAGACTCCCCATCCTATATAAATGCAAGGGTGAAAACAAAGAAGATGAACCAAACCAATTCAACACAACACACTTTCTTGCATTTGAGATTAAGCACTCCTTGGTTCTTGAAGATTCTTCCTCCCATAATTCTTTCCACTTTCAAAGACTTAGGTTGAAGAAAGTCTCTTGGCTAGGATAGAATTTCGTGCTTAATTTCTCTTCGTTCCATAGAACTTAATTGTAATAGTTATAGGGAACTTTCGATCTTGTACTAAAAAAGAATTATTATATATTGGATCTTGCCTTTGTGGCTCACTCAAGTTATATATTTATATAACTTGAGAAAAACAATTTATTGTTCCTTTAATATTCCGTTGCATTTCTGATTTTCAAATTGTTTTTCGTAAGTGTGTTTTTCCAGAAGTGCTATCGTAAGTGCTGTTATCACTTAGGATGTCACTTACTGTTTTCCAGGCCATTTTGACAATTTCAGATACTATCTACTCCTTCACAAGCAAGACATTTGAGAGTTGGGAGAAAGAAAGATTACCCATTATTATTCTACAGCAAATAATTGATCAATAATAAAAAAATAAAAAGTGATCAAACACTTTAATTAGGTTAAAATGATTGAAATACAAAAATTGCTGCACAGTTTATGTTAATTTGATAGAGTTAGCTTAATTTGATTCGTACAATAAATGTAATTAGGTAAAGATTAATTTTAATAACCCGCTTTTGATCTCCCTCATTGTGTTAAACTTTTTCTGTCTCATTTTAAACTTCAAAGTCAAAGTAAAATTGTCAACTTAATTGTGGTTTGACTAAAAACTTACAAAAAGATTATCCCAGTAGAATTCTGAAAATTGTTAATGATCCACCATTAATAATACTCTTATATACTCCCTCCGTCCCACCGCACTTGAGACTTATTTCCATTTTGGGCCGTCCCACTTCACTTGAGACTCCCCAAAATGGTCATCATTTTATAATTTTATATTTAATCTACCCCACCCACTCATTCACTCGCTTCATTTTTTACCACACATTTTATTCAATCAACCTACTTTTAACCCCACTCATTCTCTCTCCTCATTTTCTACCACACATTTTCCTTAGTTTATTCTTTTTCCTTAGTTATCGTGCCCACCAGGGGCGGACCTGGCCTTGTGCCTGATGGTGCCGCGGCACCGGTAAAAAAATAAAAATTAAAAAAATTATACCTATGTAGGGATGGCAATTTGAGACACCCACGACTTCTCTCTCACAAATCGAAGGGTTAGAGGAGAAGCGAAGTGTGAGATGTTGAGAGTCAGTCACGCATACGCCAGAAATTTCTAGGGATTTCTAGAAAGATCTACTTACCTCTAGATGGAGGAGATGGAGAAAGTCCCAAAATTTGAAGATAGCTACCGGCACCGCCATTGAAGGGAAGAAGAGATAGAGAGAAGAGAAAGAAGCTGGAAACTAACGTTGAGAGAGAGAGAGAGAGAGAGATAGTTTCCAGCAAAAGAAAAAAAAAGAAAAGAAAAAAGGAGAAAAGTTAAAGGAAAAGAAAAAGTAAGGGACATAATGAGATGTTGAAAAAATTTGTCAATATATTTAGGGATTTTGGTTATCTAGGTTGTCTCTTTTGAGGATTTAAGCTGTCATTGTCATGTCTAATCCACTTACATCAAAGATCTACTGTAAATTACTCCCTCTGTCCCGGTATTGCTCAAAAAAAATTCGGGGGCGCTGCCCCCGAACCCCCGTGCATCTTAGTTTCCCGTCATTTTTTAAAAAAAATAGGCACCACCAAACTTTAAAACGTAGATCCGCCACTGGTGCCCACCCCTTAGGTCTCAAGTGAGGTGGGACGGAAGGAGTATAATTTTAAGTTTTTCATTTGAATAATCAATTTTTCTGCAAAAAAATTGTTAAAGTGCGACGAATTAGAAAGTTTTCGCCTTTACTTTAAAGTTAAAAATGGGACGGATTCCATTCCAAATTAAATGTTATTTTGTTCTATAACAAAAATGTCATTTTTTACAAGAACAGAAAATGTCATGTTCTTAAATGGTAACTTATATCTTTAAATGAATTATAAATATCATGTACTCTAATAAAATATGAGGCTTTGACCAATAAGTCACTCACTCAAATAAAAACGACCAATAAGGACAGACATTTTGAAAACTCACCAAAAAGTCCCTGCAATTTTCAATGGACCAAATTGCCCCTCCTTCTCCCTACGCGCGATACAGCGCTAAGCGCATACGGAGTATATCATATATCAGGTACGTTTTTCTCTCTCCCTCACTTTCTCTCTCCCTCTTTCTCTCACTTCTTTTTTTTTTCCACCCAAAATTATAAAACGCAACATCTCAAAATTTAAGAATCAAAAAAATAATCTGAAATCACCGTTTTAATCGTATTGTCAAGACGAATCAAACAAGTACACTCAATAAATAATTCAAATTTTAGAAATAAAAATTTCAATTTTCACTTATAAAATTATGAGAAAATCATTTCTCAACTGTGAATGTGATTTCACACTTGTGCCATTTTTTCCTTTTTCATTTGTAAAAACAGATAAATCCATCTCTCATTTTTCACAATTATTATAATAACTGAGACATGCATTTCACAATTGTTCGCGCATGAGTTTTAGTTAAATAACTGAGACGTTCATTCCCAGTTGTTCAATTTTTTCATTTTTCACTTGTAATAGCTGATTTCTCAATTGTGTCATCTCACTGTTGTGTGATTTTTTTATTTGTAAAACTGATAAATTCATCTCTCAATTTTTCATAATTTTTCATACTTAAAATGGATAAATTCATCTATCAGTTATTCTTTATTTCACTTGCAATTTTCCACAATTTTTCTCAACTGATAAATCATCTAAACTAAACAAACAACTGGTAAATCATCTAAACTAAAAAAAAAATGATAAATCCTCTAAACTAAACTAAACTAACAACTGAGAAATAAAAAAAACACTTTTAAAATTGTTAAATTCATTTCTCAGTTCACCACAATCGCTTAAATTCTCCACTTTAAAACTGATGAATTCATGTCCCAAATTTCTTTTTTTTTGTTTTCCATTTTTCACTTGTATAACTGATAAATTCATATCTCAGTTATTTAAAATGATGCAAAAAATCATTTTTCACTTTTAAATTTGATAAATTCTTTTCTCAATTATATGACTCTAACCCATAAAGTTGACCTAACAACAAAGGCTGATTCCTAAGAAATTCTGGAGTTCATTTACATCCAAACAAATCCAGATTCTAAACCAAAATATAAAGAAGAGATGAAAACAGAACCACAACAAACTCATACCTCACAATCCTAACAATAGTTTTTTTTTTTTTTACAATTTTTCTCATTGAATTTAGCTACAGTAAGAGCTCTAACATACTCCACAACCTTCTCTTGAGGTCAAATAGTAGGATCAACATTCCTAAAAACCCTCTGCAAAATTACAAATTGAAATTTGTAGTTCTAAACACACACAGAGAGAGAGAGAAAGAGAGAGAGAGGAGGTAGGTACCTGATGGTCCTGACTGCATTCTCAATTTCATGTTATCTACCTTTTACAATCGAAATTTACAGTTCTAAACAGATAAAGAGAGTATGGCTTCTTTATAGCCATTACCGACAAAACCTCGTTTCCGCCTGAGCTGATTGAGGCCGTTTTCAGTTGCGGAGCTTTTTTTGAACGACAAAATTCGGCTGATGAAGCTGTCTTCACACCTCCAGCGACCTCAATTGCTAGCTCCGTTAGTCGATTTGAACGAAATCGACGGTGAAGAAGGTGTCGACGACAATCACGACAAGGTTATGCGAGGCTGAGATTTGAAGTATCCTGACAGATCCAAGTCTTTGCGGAGAAGAACCAGATCCACGTCGCCGTTCAAAACCAGTGCTTTCCAGTGGCTAGAACATATCGACGACGAGAATGAGGTGAGAGAAATTAATGAAGTAGAAGGTGGAGATATGGCCTAAGACAGAGGATGCGGAGGCAGTAAGGGGAATACGTCCAAATACTGATGGTTTTGTCGCCGGAGATATGGCCTGAGACGGAGGATGGGGAGGGAGTTACCGGAGAAGAGTGAGATTTAGCGAGCGCAAATAGAGAAATCGAGGGCGACGGAGCAGCTAGGGTTTAATGATTTGGGGGAGAAGAGGGGCAAAGACATGGTACATAGGCAGGGCTAATTTTGCCATTTAAAAAGTGTGAAGGATTTATTGGTAAATTCGATTTCAACCTAAGGACCCTAAGGTAGAATATGAAAATGTCTGTTTTTATTAGTAAATACCACTTTCTATGAGGGACTTATTGGTAAAAATCCCATAAAATATCACCTTTATGCATAACTTTTGTTTGAGTTAGTTTTATTTTTTTTATTTTTTTTTTTATTTTTACATTAAAAGATGTGTAAAACTTGTTTTACATTAACAGATTCAGTTTTACATTAGGTGATGAAAACATGTTTTACACTAAAACGAATGTAAAACAAATTTTTCTTGCGATTTTTACATTTTGTTTTAGTAATTTTTTTTTGGGTTAATCTCGTTTTACTACCCCAATGTTTACATGTTGTATCGGTTAGGGGCCTATGGTTTTATATTTCTCACTTTAGGGCCCAGACTATCGTTTTTGTATCAATTCAGAGCCCTGGCAAGAGTTTTGTTAGATTTTAAACGGAAAGTTAACATGTGTCATCTAAAATCCATTTTCTCTGGGTTTTTTTTGGTCTTTTCAAGTCATTAGTCTATTTAAGCTTTCAAACTCTCGACTTATGAAATATTGTTCTAAACAAAAAACTTATAAAGTAATTCCTTCTTATTTATTTATTTTAAAAAATACTTCCCCTACAATGTAATAGACCCAAACAAATTGTTTAGGAGTCAATGTGAAAGTTCCTTTAATTTTGAGGTTTTTTTTTTTCCTTTTCCTGCGTATGGCTATAACTTAGAAAGAAAGTAGCAACATCAAGCATAAACTAGTTATCACACATAAATTGGGAAAACGATTACAAAAAACAGCAGTATTATTTTTTTTTCCTTGAGATAATTATTAAAATTATAAAATTCTAATTTCCCTAAATTTTTGAAAGAAAAAAAGTTAATTTAAGAATCACCCAAACATCAAAAAGTACTATCAGAACACAAGCAGAGTGACTTAAAGAAAACTTATGAGTCAATTCATCACTCTTGGCATTAAAATGCGTGATAATTTGAGTAACAATATCACCTAAACTCCCAAATCAAACCAAAGCTAATGAACCTGTGATTGATTTGGGTGTACTGCCAAACTATTTTGGTTTAACCATTATTTTTGTGAAAATATCAAATGCCCAAAAGAAAATAGGTGTTAGGATGTGATATACCAAATTTCTATTTAAAATATAACGGAATGTTTGTTTAGGCCCTAGATTGATGCGAAAATGGAAGTTCAGGCCCTAAAGTGAAAAAAATAAAACTATAGGCCACAAAGTAAAACAGTACGTAAACCCTGGGGTAGTAAAGTGAGATTAACCCTTTTTTTTTTTTCAAGTGTCTATTTTCCATAGAGCCTTAAAATTCGTAGTAAACCAAAAAATGCTTCTACTTGGCCGGAAGAGAAAATCCCAACAAACTGCGGAAAAACAGGCCTGTATTAGAGGGTAATTTACCCAAATTACCCTGAAAGCGAAACCCTAGTTAAAACTGGCCGACTATGCGACCAACGTTTTACCCCACTCGCATCTCGACACCGTAACAATCACACCTTCACTGATCCATCATTCCTAAAGCGCGTTCTTCGCAAATCACACGCACTCTCTTCACTTAATTTTCAACCAATAACAGATCCCCACGTCTGTCAAGAGAGAGAAAAAGAGAGCTGTTGAGCGAAAGAAACCAAAGCACAGAAGCTTCACCTTTTGCTATTTAATTCCAAACAAGTGAGAGAGAAGAGAGAGAGAGAGAGTTGATAAACATTCTGAAACGAAAAACGAAGATGCATTAATGGTGAAAGCTTCTTCTTCATCATCTCTGTTCAAATTCCTCAAACTTGAACCCTAATTTTGAACTTCATTGACAACTTACTCTCCGATTTCTCTCAGGTATGTTCATAAGAATTTGTACTGATTAATCTCAATAATTAGTAATCAGTGTGTGTGGTTTCGGATTGTGTGTGTGAATTGTATTTGTTTTTGAAGAGATGCAGCCTTGCAGTAGAGAAATGATCCAACAACAGTCGCTAATGTCTCTTCAGGATCTCCAAAACGGTCAACAGATGAGCTCTCACTTCGATCCGGCATCGTCTCACGACGACTTTCTCGATCAAATGCTATCTACTCTCCCGTCGTCCTGCTCCTGGCCTGAGCTCTCCGCCGCCACACCTAAGTCACTCCCATGGGAAGATCAATTTGAAGACCAGTCCAACTTCCTGGCTACCAAGCTCCGTCAGCACCAGATCACCGCTGGCGGCGGCGCCGGGAATCAGAATAATTCGGCCGCCGCTAAGTCACTGATGCTTCAGCAGCAGATGATGTTGTCTAGAGGACTCGGCGGTGGTGGACTCCGGTCGCCGACTGGAGCTTCCGACGGCGGCGAATCAGGTTTTATCCCCATGCCTCTCGGTCTAACCGGTGCTGATTCCTTTGACCGGTCTCAAAATGACATCTCTCAGGTATTACAACAGCTAAATATAAAAAAACATTCGAAAATACATACTCGTATTAATCCTAATTACAAAATTTGACAGGGAGGAGGTAATTCAGTTCAAGCTCTATTCAACGGTTTCACTGGAGCGCTAACATCTAATCAATCTCAGCATTTCCATAATCCTCAGGTTAATAACTGTAAAGTACTCTTTAATGATTCAATAATTCCAACTCATTTACGTCCTCAATAATGATTAATGATGAGGTTATTAACATGTAATTAATAAATCACAGGGAGGTACAATTCAGGCGCAGAACTTCGGAGCGCCGACGCCAGTAATGAACCAAGCTCCGGCAAACGGTGCCGGCGGCGGTACACCAGCGCAACCAAGGCAAAGGGTGAGGGCACGCAGAGGACAAGCTACTGACCCGCACAGCATAGCGGAAAGAGTACGTAAACCCGCACTAACTGTCGTCGTCCTGTTTATAACTACTACTGTCCACCGCACAATTATCTGTTTTCTACTTTTGTGTTCCTTGTTTGTTTTTTTGGTAAATTTTGTTTTCTAGCTTCCAGTTTTTGCTGAAATTTTTGTTCCCCGTTTTTGTTGTTTTTGAAAACCGATTGTGGCAGTTACGGAGAGAGAGAATTGCTGAGCGAATGAAGTCTCTGCAGGAATTAGTCCCCAATGGCAATAAGGTAAATTCTACAATCTTCTTTTCTAGTACTAGCTTAACTGCTCACAAATTATAATTAGCTACTAATTAATTTTCTAAACAGTTAAATGTTTATACAAGAAATAGCTTGCAATTATTGTATATGGTTATTGTAGGTAAACCTAAAAGGTCATATATTTTTAAACATTTTTAAACGGATACAGTACTTATCAATTTTACTGTTCTGGCTAGGGGTAGATTCGTCATTTATGCTCTGCTTTTTGGTTTTTTCTCGAGCTTTGCTATTGTGACATGCTTAACATTATCCAATAAGAAAGCGAGTGAAAAAATTGTGTTAATTGTGTACGTGATTTATTGTTATATCTTTCCGTGCGTACTTGAAAATAAAGCTTGAAAGCAGATAATACGGGGGTTTGCTCCGGATGATACTCAGATTTGTGTTATGGGAGGATTATTTTAGCATTATCTCTTAGTCCTTTTTTTGTTTTGTTAATTAATTTCTTTAATAATATCTCACAAATAATGTGATACTCCTATGATTTATATTCATTTTTTTATATTATGAATATGTTTTGGTGGAATGACAGACGGACAAGGCTTCAATGCTAGATGAGATCATCGACTATGTCAAATTCCTCCAGCTCCAAGTCAAAGTACCATCCCCTCTTTTCTCTCATTAATTTTATCTTAAATAAATACTCAATCCGTCCCATTTTAAACTTCAAAAATTTCTTTTTTGGGTGTCTCATTTTAAACTTTAAAATCCAAAAAAGTTATTTATATTTTTTATTTCGTGTGATCTACATGTCATACACACAACCAACAACAATCCACTAACTATTCCCTACCTCACTTTTTCACTCTCATACCCACTTTCTATACTCACAACACTCTACCTCACTATCTATATTTTATAATATAAAGATTCTCATCTTAATTCTTGTGCCACTTTTTTTTTGAAGTTTAAGATGGCACGGAAGGAGTATTTTGTAATTGATTTTTAATTAAAATATGGCTGATGATTTCCCGGATTGGCATATTCTGATGGGAATTAAATGCAAAATAATCTAACATTATAGTAGACCAGTAGACTAGTGGCTATTGTTAAACAGTGTTTTCTGAAATCTCATGTGTGCAACTTTGTCAATGGTGATTAGGTTCTGAGCATGAGTAGATTGGGAGGTGCGGTTGCTCCCCTTGTTGCTGATATGTCTTCTGAGGTACATTCCACATTTAATTTCTTTTCTATTTGCGCTCGTCTTAATCTTAAGATAAATGTCATTTTTGTCCCTTCTAGAACATTTGAGAACGATACAGAGAAGGTAGATATATGGAAACATTTTAAAAAATACTACCTCCGTTCTGGGTAAATTGTAACATGGATGGGGAAGCACAAAAATTATGAAATGAGAATAATGAGTGGTTGGGAGGAAGAGAGATAATGATAGGAGAATAATGAGTGGTTGGGAGGAAGAGAGAGAATGAGTAGAGGATTATAAAAATAATAAAGACTTTCCTTATTTGGTATTGTTGCAACTTAAGTGGAATGCCCAAAATAGTAAATTGTTGCAACTTACCATGAACGGAGGGGAGTATAATTTATATAACAATAATATTATAAATAATTCAATTATTAGTGTTGGAGATACTCTTAGGTGGCGTTTGTTTTTTTTAAGTGTTAAGTCCTGAAATCTGAATTCTCATCTGAATCAATAAGAGGCAGCGTCTGAAGACTGAATTCTGAATTATTCAAACTGTTTGTTTTTTCATCTGAATTCACATCTGAATTGTTTTTTTTTTAAGTGTTAACCTTTTGAAATATTATGTATAAGCATGAGAATTAATAGATAATAATGGATTTTTATTTGCTAAAAGAAAAGTGAAAAAGCATTTTAATTATTGTTGCTTCTGACACCATTCAGACTCTAATCAGACTTCATTTTAGGTCTGATTCATTCAGACTCCATTCAGATCAAAAGTCTCTATTCAGATCTGAAAGCTGAAAAAAAAAACAAACAATCTTAATTGGAGAAGGTCTGGTTCGCTAGACATTCAGACTCCATTCAGATCTGAATGAAAAAAACAAACGCCACCTTAGACTTTCTTATAAGGCTTTCCATAAGAAGAAATAGAAATCGATAAAGTTTAAAGCATCAAAAATTCCTCAAAAAACCAAACCTTCCTAACCCACCACCCTCTCCATTTAAACTTTTTTTTTAAAAAAAAAAAAAAAAAAGACAAAAATTCTCAATCAGCAAAAAACGACAAATACAAAAAAGTGGCATGCGTGCTCACTTTGCAGGATTCCACCGGTCGAGTCAAATTCCTTTCCTATCCTCTCAAAGTTTAATCTCCCCTCCGGCTAAACTAAACCCATTTTTAACGAGTTTTTCTTTCTCTTTTTAAGGGAGGTGGCGACTGCGTACAGGGAAGTGGTGGGACCGGAGGACCGCCGTCCTCCTCCAACGACAGCATGACGGTGACTGAGCACCAGGTGGCCAAATTAATGGAAGAAGACATGGGCTCCGCCATGCAGTACTTACAAGGCAAGGGTCTTTGCCTCATGCCCATCTCTCTCGCCACCGCCATCTCCACCGCCACCTGTCAACCCACCACCAGGAACAACTTCCATCACCACCCACTTCTCCAATCCAACGCCGGCGACGGTGGGGCCACGTCCCCTACAATGTCTGTCCTCACCGTCCAGTCAGCCACCATTGGTAACGGCCTGACTGAAGCCTCCGTCTCCAAACCGTGATCTCAAAACTCGGCTTTTCTTTTTCAAACGCCGTCAAGTCTATCAAAATAAGGGTCCTTTCCCCCACTACGTTTATGTTTAGTCAATTCGAGAGTGTTACGACACCCTATTTAGGTAGACTTGCTCGTAAGCTTTTAACTTTAGCTAACAGCAACCAACCAAAATTCCAAAGGTCTCCTGTTACGTTTTATATTCCACATCTGTTTAATTAATTGAGTTTTTTTTTTTCATTTCATTTCATTATATGTTGAACTTGGGCCTACGTTATTTATTTTAATGTGTTTAATTTCAATGATTATTATTAACTCAAACAATAACGTAACTTATATTATTATCATTAACAAATTTGGTGATCCGATCCGTTGCAAAAGGGTTGACAGCTTTGATCAGCTTTGTCTTTTTTTTTTCTTTTTTTCTTTTTTCTTTTTTTCTTTTTTCTTTTTTTCTTTTTCTAGCATTAATATACTTAAAAGCATTTCCTTTAATCATCTAAACTTTTGTTTTATACTTTGGAGTTGTGTTGGTTCTCTTTTCCTCTATAGGGAGGGATATTCTATTGGTAAGATGCTTTTTGACTCTTTTGTTAAATGAATCTTTTATAAAATAATGAGTGAAGGATTAGTTAAAAGTCAACGCTTTCACTTTTGTATGCACATACATGAGTGTTATGAGACGTTTAGCAGCTGCCCTGCCCGATAATGCCACACCTGATAATTTAATATATTCGGAAACAAATACTTAAATACAATATTTTTTAACATTTATATTGAAACAGAGAAAGAGAAAGTTGTATTTGATTTGATGTAAAGATAACATTAACCCCAAAACGTTAATATCTACCAATAGGAATGTGAAATCTTAAACTTTGGTTGTAATGAAAAAGGAGATGCTACACATAGCATCGACTAAGGGGGTGTTTGCCGTATCAAGGATCAAGTGCTTGATGCTTGATATAATATAAGGGTAATTTGGAGGTAGGATGCATTTGATCACTTTGGGCGCTAGATGTTGGATGTTGAGTGAGGCTCTTACTCGCCAAGCAAGGATTTTGATTCTTAATGATTAAGAGGATGTTGGACATATTTATGTTGAATAAAAGAATAAAATCATGCATCATACTTTCAAATTACTCTTACATTATATCAAGCATCAAGCACTTGATGCTTGATGCAAACACCCCCAAAGTTAGAAAGCTACGGGCCTTCAGGGGATCCAAGACATGATATGAGTGTACAACAGAGAAAAGTACCTTTTTCGTCTCTCAACTAACTTAAGTTTTACATTTTAGTCATTGAACCAATTTTTGGTACTTAAGAGTCATTGACTTTTTATTTTCATTGATTATGTCATCATTCCGTCATGTAGGCGTTAATTTCACCGTTAAATTTACTGATGTGGCATGCTGATTCATTATTTTTGCTTATTTGGCAATGTCATTACACAGTTGGCATACACCAAATGATTATGAAGGATCTAAATATTAAAAGCCAAACTACAAACCCATAAAATATCTCCCATAATACTAAAAGGATCAAAATTTAAACAAAAACCCTTTTCACAATAACCCCCAGCCCCCATTTACGTAATCCTAAAACCAATTCTTCTCAACTTTCTCTCTCAATAGAACAGAGCAGCCGTTCCGCCTCTTCTATTTCTTAGCGCCCACCCTCTACCATGGCGACGTCTCCACCTACGACCACACCTCCGTCATCACCCTCATCACCACACCTCCGTCTCTCTCGTTCTCTCTACCTGCAACAGAGTGGCCCTCTCTCCGCCGTCGATTCTTCGCCGTCGCCTTTCCGCCGCTTCATCCATGCCTCTTTGGCTTTCTGCAAATCTGTCCTCTCTCCATCTTCTCAGTTATACGAAGATCTCGATCTTCAATTCAAGTGTCCGCGTGTGTTGTGTTTTTTCTTTTTCCAGATCTGTATTTCTGAATTTTCGAATTTGATTTTCAATTCTGGCTTTGAATGTGTACGTGTGGGTACAGTGATTTACAAATCTTCATTTTTCGAGTTTTCAATTTTGTTTTTCAAATCTGGGTTTGAATTCGTGTGTAAGTATAGTGGTGAGGAGGATTAATCAAACCCAGATTTTCAGTTTGCATTTTTGTATCTGATTTTCAGATCTGGTCTAGGTATTGCTGGGTGTGGTGAGGAGGTTGATGGTGGTGATGGAGGTTGATGGGGGAAGGTTGTGGCTGGTGGAGATGGAGGTGTTGGCGATTCTGGTGATGTGTATTAGGGATGGCCAAACCGGACCGGAACCGGACCGGAACCGTCGAACCGGCCCGGAACCGGAACCGAAAAAACCGTAACCGCCATGAACCGCCACGAAAACCAGAACCGTGGGAACCGGAACCGTTTTGGATAAGGGCCGGTTAAGGTTCAACCCCCCAAAAAACCGTGAACCGTCGGTTCCGAACCTCCCAACCAAACCGCGAACCGGAACCGTCTGAACCGTCAGTAAAACCGTTAAAAAACCATCAAAATCATTAGATTTCTAACAGTTTCATTAGAATTAACCGTTACTAATGGAAAGTTGACAAGAAAAGTTGTGTTTTGACTGATTTTTTTGCTAAAAACAGTGAATGAAAATAATAAAAATGTGTTTTTGACCGATTTCTAACAGTTTCATCAGAATTGACCGTTAAAAACCATCAAAAAATGAACCGTGGAACCGACCGGAACCAGACCGGAATCGAACCGGAACCGTATTGTGACAACCGGAACCGGTGTAACCAAGGGCCGGTTAAGGTTCACATAAAAGCCGAACCGGAACCGTAACCGGAACCGTGTTTGGTCATCCCTAATGTGTATTACTTAGAGATGCGTTCTTTATTTCTGGGTGTGTTGATGGTGGCATTTGGTATTGATGGGTGGTCGATGGTGGTGGTAATTAGATGTAGTGATGATGAAATTGGGCCGGTATAGACCTGGTGGTGATTGGGTGTGGGGATAAAACAATAATATTGTTATAATTATTCTTTTTTTCTTTCTTCAAAATATAATTTGCTATACTTTGTAGTTTTAATTAATAATGTTTTTTTTTATTGTGAAGCAATTTATCAAGATTATTAAAAATATTGAACAATTTTTTTTTTTTTATCTAATCATTATTTTTGAAGTATTTATTGTTTGGTAAATTAATTATTTAGTTTCTTAAAAAATAAAAATTAAATAAATTATTTAGGGTAAGAGGCCAAAAGTTTATCATTTTACATTTAACCTCTTCATGCTTTGTGTCAGCAAATTTTCATAATGTACCAGGCCAAGTAAGCAAAAATACTTCATCAGCATGCCACATCAGCAATTTTAACGGACTTTTAAACAACAAACAGACAGAAGGACCACTTAATCACTGAAAACATTAGCTCAAGGAGTCTTAAGTAAAAAAAAATTGGTTGAGTGATGAAAAGGTAAAATAACAACTAATTCAGGGACGAAATACTTTTCTCTATACTCCCCCTGTCTCAGAAAGATAGTCTCATGTTGACTTTTAGTGGTCAACAAAAATAAACTTTGACTAAACATTAGTATCAATGTAATGATTACAATGAAATTCTAAAAATAGTTATTGATAAATTACTTAATGATTTAACAATAACATGTTTTAGAATTTCACTAGAATGATTAGATCATCACCAATGGTTGGTCAAAGTTCATTTTTGTTGACCATAAAAAATCAAAATGAGACTATCTTTCTTGGACAGAGGGAGTATTTAATAGTACGCGTGTTACATCTTATAGTAGAGAGTAAAAAATGAGTAATATATTTTTTCAGATTAACACGAGTTAAAATTTATAATAACATAAATTATACTTATAATACCATTATTGTATGTTACAATGTGTGCTAGGGATGGCCAAACGGAACCGGAACCGGAGAAGCACGGAACCGGAGCAAACCGGCGAATAAATTGGAACCGGAGTAACCGGAACCGCCATTCATCCGGGCCGGTTACGGTTCACATAAATGGCGAACCGGACCGAAAATCCCTTGTTTTTCAATAATTTTAAAGGGGGAATCGGAACCGGAACCGTACCGGAACCTAACCGAAACCGGATTGTGCCAACCGGAACCGGGGTAAGTACGGACCGGTTCAGGGTCACATATATGCCGAACCGGAACCGGGCCCGGAACAGGTCTTGGCCATCCATACTGTGTGCATCAGTGTTCTAAAAGACCTCGTCTAAGCCCCGCCTAGGTGCTAAACGTTCATGAAGCGCCTAAGTCCCGCATAAGATATAATAACTATTTTTGAATTCTCAGCCCCGCCTAAATCCGCTTAGACCCCGCCTAGGCGCTAGGCCTTCCTGCGGCGCCTAGCAACCGTCTAGCGCTTTTTAAAACCTTGGTGTGCATTGATAAGAAATTTATGTGGTAAATTGTGTAACATAAGGTCTTATTCAAACACACGGCTTTGACTAGAGCTTGAAATCGTGCATGCAATACAAGCACCAAGAAGCTCTAGCAACCACAAATTTCTGAGTATTTAACATATAAAGTCCCTATCCGTACCTAAAGATTAGTTGCGTTTAGGGAAGAACTAAGTTGTAGTAGAAAAGTTGTTTTTTTTCCTTTCATTAGATTAAGAAGGGAGCACTAAGCATAAAACTAATGACACATAAAAAAGTTGGGTATTCTTTTTTCCTTTCGTTTTACTAAAGGAACACACAACTATACCATTATATTACCTTTCGTTCGGAAAGATAGCCTCACTTTCTTAAATAATGTTATATTGAATAAAATTTCAATGGCAATAAGACAATTAATTTGAGTATTTTAATGATAGCAAAATTATTATTATTGATAGTATTTACTCTTTATATCCCAAAATAATAGTTTTATTTCCCCATTTGTTTCAGAAAAAGTTAGTCTATTTAAATATTTTAGGCTTCAAAATCACTATGTAATTTTAAACGGTTTAAAAAGTCAAATATGACTCATATTAAGTCAAATGGAATATAATATATATTATATCAATACCAATTTTGAAAATTTTAATTTAACAATTACTTTTTCCTAAATGTTTATCTAAAATTCATTCAGATTAACCACTAAAAAAAGAGAATATCTTTTCAAGGTGGAGAGAGTATAGTGAATGTTTAGAAATTTTTTTACTTGATACAAAAATAGCTAAAAAGGATAAACATGATCATCAGAGTACACATCTAAAATAGATTTTAAAAAATAGCTTAAAAGCCAAATATCTTAAATTTGCCCTCGAATAGAAAATAGACAGCCATTTTATGTTGGGGTGGAGTAATATATATATATAGGGTCGTGCTCCTGTGAAAACCTAAATATCGTGAGAACCGTGAGAACTTGGATACATTAAGTGAAAAACTAATGTATCTAGAGCTGTAAACGAGCCGAGTCGAGCTTTGGGGTGTCGAGCTCGAGCTCGTTAAAACTTATCGAGCTCGAGCCCACTTGCTTGTTCGAGATCGAGTCGAATCGAGCTCGCGAGCTGCTCGCGAACAACCCGAGTCGATATCGAACTCGAGTTTTGACGAGCCGAGCTTGGGCTTAGACATTTTTCAAGCAAAATATGGTCTTTACGAGCTTATCGAGCCGAATTCGAGCTTATCGAGCCGAGTTCGAGCCGTTCGAAAACAAAAATTCATTTTTAATGAGCTTATCGAGCCGAACTCGAGCTTTTAACGAGCTAAACGAGCCGAACACGGTCGGCTCGATAACAAAAACGAGCTTGACAATCGGTTCGAGCTCGACTCGAGCTCACTCTAGGTCGAGCTTTCACGAGCCGAGCACGAGCTGAGCTCGAGCCAGCTCGGTTCGTATAATAGCCCTAAATGTATCTAATTGTTCACTTGGATACATTACTTGACTTGGACACATTACTTGGATACATTAGGTAAAAACTAATGTATCCAATGTGCACTTGGATACACCATTGGATACATTAAGTTCTCACGGTTCTCACGATATTTAGGTTCTCATTTGAGCACCTACCTACCTATATATATATATATATATGTCGTGCTCATGTGAGAACCTAAATATCGTGAGAACCGTGAGAACTTTGATACATTAGGTAAAAAACTAATGTATCCAATGATCACTTGGATACATCATTGGATACATTACTTGACTTGGATACATCATTGGATACATTAAGGTCTCACGGTTCTCACGATATTTAGAATGTATTCAATTTGAAATTGGGTCGTTGGAACTGGATTGGAAGGCCAAGTAGCTCTAGATTCAGAAATTCCTTGTCGCATAAGTAGCAACCTGAACATCGGAGATCATCAAAAAAGAAAGACTCCAATGCTTTTCTGGTGTTTAATGAATTGTAGATAGGAAACAGAAATCGCTAGAACTGAATGCGGAAAGTATGGAAACACGATAAAAGGTGCAGGTCGCGGAAGAGACGACCAGGCCGGGGCGACTGTTTACCAAAAACACGCTTAATCGAATTCGATAGATGAGCTAGCAATGATGGAATTTATAGTCATCCATTATAGAAAGAAGGACGACAGGAATCCCGCACATAACTGATTAGTCCTTCTACTGTCTACTGTAGGCGTTAGGACATGTATTTCTATACGCGTCAAACGAGTTATTCTATTCCACCTCTTAGAAAGAAAAGAACCTTTTTGAATGATGCTTGGCTTCCATTTTCTCTGGATGCATTTTACTGGATTCAGAGGGTCTTAGCGCTATTTATTTGATGAATAGACAAATTGATTGAAAAAACCCATTCGTAGCTTTTGGCGAAGCTGCCAGCCCATCATTCAAGGGGAAGTAGACTACTCAAGAATTTCACACGCGTTGAAGTACGAGGGAAGCCTTCCCTCCTCATTTGAGCACCTATATATATATATGAGAACCTAAATATCGTGAGAAGCGTGAGAACTTGGATACATTAGGTTTTTATCTAATGTATCTAATGGTTCACTTGGATACATTGGATACATTACTTGGATACATTAGGTAAAAACTAATGTATCCAATGGTTCACTTGGATACAATACATTACTTGGATACATTATGTTCTTACCTAATGTATCCAAGTTCTCACGATTCTCACGATATTTAGGTTCTCATTTGAGCATATATATATATATATATATATATATATATATATATATATATATATTGAAAAAGGCAGTAAGTGAGTTTAATTAAAGTTAAACTGGAAACATTTGTCAAGTTCTTAGGTGAGACAATGACATTAGAAGTTGAAAACTAGGATGACTATGAAGAATGAGGAGTGGATAGCAACTAAGTGAATACAGTATAAAGTATTAGGTTGCCAAGAAAAGGAGAGGTCAAAGTCAAACCCTTCATTCTTGTCCTTCCCCCACGCATCAATTTCTCTTTTGATATTTTCTTCTTGTTCTCTAATCATAAGTCTTCCATTTTTGTCTTTGGTTCCCAGCATTTCTTCAAACTTCAAACTTAACCCAGTTTTAGTGGAAAGGTCAACTACCCCTACATATATAGACAACACAAATCCCTCTCAGTTTTTTTTTTTTTTATATATATATATATATATATATATACATATAATATAAAGAGGAGAGAGAGAGATAAATGGGATGTATTATTTTCTTTTATAACTACCAATGAAGGCATCTTCAAGTTGTGTAGTTTATTTTACACTGACAATTAAATGTAGACATTAGTATACCAGTACAGATACATCAAGGAAACCAATCTTACCAGCATCGCGAGCCATTACTTCATAATCACGACCGAAGTGAACATATAAAGATAGAAAAAAATGACGTTACTGATCAATTTCCGAACTACTCGGACTATTTTTCTACTGTATAAGTCAATATGTTGATCCTATAAACCACAAATGTGTACTACAGCTGACTACAGTTAATTGAACTGACATAGGGCAGCAGCTTGGTTCAATTCATGTGTCTATCTGACAAACTAAATTGAAATTCAAATCAAAGCCCAAAAGGTCACTCTATTGAAATCGCCGGTGTTCTAAAAGACGTCCGTCTAGGCCGCTTAGGCGCTAGGCGTTCATCAAACGTCTTGGTCCCGCCTAGGATATTATAACTATGTCTGAATTCCCGGCCCCGCCTAGATCTCGTCTAGGCCCAGCTGCAGCGCCTAGTGCTTTTTAGAACCTTGGAAATCACTATGGATCTGGCAAGATTGCGGGTCTTAAGAGACTGATTTTATGGATGCATGTATTTAAAGATCTAGTAAGATATACGCACTAAAATTGATTTTGCTGATATATATGCACATGAAGAATTTCAGACATGGAATCCACTACAGTTTGTTACATAAAGTCGGTCAATGTGATCCAGCAAACCAGCACAAATCATCTCATATTGAATTCAACATAACGCTGTTCCAAATCTGGTCACAGAGGGTTAAAATTTAGATTTTTTAAACTATAGCAACTAATAGTGGTATATAGCATGGTGCAGAAAACAAAAACAAAATTTTGCAGAAACTGTTGGAATTTAATATGCAACGATCAGATTAATAGGGCAATCACGTGAGCATATAACAATATCAGATTAAGCCAAAAGCAGAAACGTACCCACAAGAACAGGATCCAGGAAAGACAGAAACAAAAGAGAGTTAGAAAACTTATCAGTTTAGATCGAGTCGCCTATAACAGACTCTCCTAAGAGAAACTATTGCCCCCTACTGGTGCGGCTGAGGGTTGCGGCAAATTCCTCCGAGGATGAAACGATCTCAGGAACGTACCAGAAAATCTTCGCACGAACAGGTACCGAACCACTTGCGACTGCTGTCCCACTTCGCCGGAATCTTACTTCTCAGATCAACCACAGATTACGAACTTTAGAGAGAGAACAGTTTATCAGCAATTTAATTGCGTGTGTAAAACTGATGCAGGGATCGTATATTTATACTGGTATATAGTCGGTTTAGGTATTCTAGGAGGACTCCAAAAACTACCCGATTTACAGTGACTTATTCCTGAAGGAAAAGAAACTGCACTGTTAGAGTACAGTTAGGAAACTAACTGACCTAACAGTTTCGTCAGGGACCATTCTGCAAATATTGGAAACTTCAAATAAACTTTGTCCAAAAAGATACGCCCACGAACCGAACCATTCGCCCTTAGCCCATGCCCGAGCCCGGCCCGGTCGAGCCGAGCGAGCGAGCGAGCGCGCGTATGGGGAATGGTTCAAGTCCACCTCACATGTAACTTGAACATGAGACTATGATATGCCAAGTAATTTATGGCACATCAACTACCCATTCCAATTCCATGTGGGATGGCCCAAAAGCCTTTTATACTTCCAAGCAAAGGGAAGGTTTGCATTTCCTTACCCATGTGGGATGGCAACCAACCCATCTCATCATTGGAAGCCAAAAAGTCTCTTTTAAAAGCTCATCTTTGAAGTCTTAGAACTATGAATTTAATCCATCATTTGGCTTTCACCAAAACACCAATATTGTTCATGGTATAACATACTACAAGTATAAACATTGACCAAGGTCAAAGTCAACGAGACCCACCAATGGGACCCACTCAAAGTTGACCATTTCAAGCCAAATTTCCAACAATCCCCCACAAATCCATGGTGATAAGACTAGTAGAGATTATCCATATCGTGCTTTCAGTAGATGGTGTCTCCCGACTTGAACCCCTACCTAAGCTAGTCAACGCAAACCCCCACAGGACCAGATGAACGGGTGTCTTGAATCTGATTCCTTTGAGTGTAGGAGCCTATGTTGGTAGAAACACGACAAAGGCTATGACAGCAGCCTCTATCATTATGTTTGACGCGTATAAGCCATACGTCCTTATCCTCTATCATAAGTGCTTTCGAGGAATAACCCATTTCCTCTAATTGCGGCTAACAATAACACTTATTTAGTTGGGCATCTCCAAAGATGTACTGCTACCATCTTGTCTAAAAGACTTGATCCCATTCAAAGCCTAAAGCTTTTACTATACTTGCAGTAATGAACACCTTTTAGGCTATTCAGGGGACAGACACAGACATGTAACATGTCAATCTGTTTTAGGTGTTCCAATCCACCCTACGGCTTGTTACTACCACATTGAACCTTCTTTGTGGGATCTCCACTCAGATAGGTTGGGTTCCTACCGCATGTTAATCAGACGGGGTTCAGTCCCATCCCCAACCTGGATTTTTGAACTAAGACTACATCGAGTCCCTTAGTTAAAGGATCAGCTGTGTTATCCTTGGTACCAACATAATCTACATCTATCACCTTTCGAGACACAAGATCCCTTAAAGATTTCAATCTTATTTGGATGTGTCTCCTAGTTTTGCAGTTGAACTTGACACTTTTAAGTTTCTCAATTGTGGCAGTATTGTCACAATGTACAGAGATCACAGGAATAGACTTGCTGGCTACAGGCAACTCAGACATAAGTCCTTGAAGCCATTCAGCCTCCAATCCAGTAGTGTCAAGAGCAACTAGCTCGGCTTCGAAGGAAGACCGAGACAACAGGGTTTGTTTTGTAGACCTCCAGGCAACTGCAGCTCCGCCTAAGGTAAAAACATACCCAGTACAGCCATAACTCCCAGAGTTAGTGGCAATCCAGCTAGCATCACTGTACCCTTCGAGTACAGCAGGAAATCTCCCATAATGCAGCCCAAGGGAAATGGTTCCCTTCAAGTACCGAAGTACTCTACCTAGAGCTTCCCAATGAGCTCTATTCGGACACTTAGTGTATCTAGCCAACCTCGTAACTGCGTAGGATATATCCGGTCGAGTACAGTTAGCAAGATACATTAAGCTCCCAATTATCTGAGAATATTTCAACTGAACCACGGGTACTCCATTCTCATTCTTAGCAAGTGCCAAAGAAGGACTAAATGGAGTATTGGCGATTTTACCATCCTTATAACCAAACTTCTTAACTACACTCTGAGTATAATGAGATTGTGAGATGGTTATGCCTTTAGTTGACCGAGTCAACTTAAGTCCAAGAATCACGTCAGCTACTCCCATATCCTTCATTTCAAACTTACTT
The DNA here is from genome assembly GCA_026119855.1 of Campanula takesimana. NCBI lineage: Eukaryota > Viridiplantae > Streptophyta > Magnoliopsida > Asterales > Campanulaceae > Campanula > Campanula takesimana. The sequence continues at coordinate 85,444 of JAOWBW010000579.1, forward strand.
TTCAAGAATTATTTAGTTTCATCGATTATTCTCATATTATTTCCAAATAACAGAATGTCATCAACATATAGGCACAAGACAATACAACTATCACCTTTACTCATAGAATAGACACACTTGTCAAATTCATTAGTAATAAAGCCAAACGATGAGACGATTTTATCAAACTTCTCATGCCACTGCTTTGGGGCTTGTTTCAACCCGTAAAGGGATTTAACAAGTTTGCAGACCTTTCTTTCATTGCCAGATGTTATAAATCCTTCAGTCTGATCCATATAGATCTCCTCCTCAAGATCGCCATAAAGAAAGGCGGTCTTCACATCCATTTGATGGATTTGGAGATCATATACAGAAGCCAATGCTATAAGCATACGAACTGTAGTCATCCTAGCAACAGGTGAATAGGTATCGAAATAGTCTATTCCTTCCATCTGCTTAAACCCTTTAGCCACTAATCTAGCCTTAAACTTATCAACGGTTCCATCAGGTTTCAGTTTCCTCTTAAAAACCCACTTGCATCCAATTGCTTTGCAACCAGGAGGAAGTTCAACTAATTCCCATGTCCCATTTGAGACAATAGAATCAATTTCACTTTTAACGGCATCCTTCCATTGCTTAGCATCAGGAGATGCCATAGCTTCTTTGAAGGTGTTAGGGTCACCCTCGATATTGTAAGTGATGTAATCACTTCCAAAATCCTTGGTAATCCTAGCCCGTTTACTCCTTCTTGGTTCATCCTCATCATCAGATAAAGAACCAATTGGATATGCCCCCACGTTTGTCATCTCTTCCACTTGAGATGGAATTGAATTAGACGTGGTATTTGACTCTTTAGGGAGTCCGGTTTTTATGGGAAACACATCTTTAAAAAATGTTGCATCACGTAACTCAACAATTGAGTTAACATCTATGCCAGAAATTTCAGATTTGATAATCAGAAATCTCAATGCATAACTTGTTTCAGAATATCCTATAAAGATAGCATCAACAGTTTTAGGACCAAGCTTCTTTCTCTTGTGTTCAGGGACAAGTACCTTTGCAAGGCACCCCCACACTTTCAAGTATTTCAAGTTGGTCTTTCTACCTCTCCAAAGTTCAAACGGACTTTCATTTCTATGTTTAGGAGGAACTCTATTCAGAATATGGCAAGCCGTAATCAAAGCTTCTCCCCACATATACTTAGGTAGTCCAGAAATTATAAGTAGGCTGTTAATCATATCTTTAAAGGTTCTATTCTTACGTTCAGCAACACCATTAGATTGAGGTGTGTAAGGGGGAGTCTCTTCATGTACTATGCCATTTTCTTGGCAATAATGCATAAACGGATTAGACTCATATTCGCCACCTCTATCTGATATTAACCGTTTAAGTTTCTTACCAGTTTGTTTTTCAGCTTCATTTTTAAATATAATAAAATTTTCAAGTGTTTCGTCTTTTCCATTCAACAAGTAGACATAACAATATCTACTACAGTCATCAATAAAAGTAATAAAGTATTTCTTCTTATCTTTGGTCAACAAGCCATTAAATTTGCAAATGTCGGTGTGAACTAAATCAAGTATTTCAGAATCTCGATTAACTGAATGAAAAGGCCCTTTTACAGATTTAGCTTCAACACAAACATGACATTTAGAATTTTTATCAATAGCATGCTTAGGAACAATATCCAAATTCATCATCTTTTTAACAGATTTAAAATTAATGTGTCCCAAACGACCATGCCAAATATTTTAAGATTCAATAGAGTAAGAAACAGGATAATCAATAAAACTATCATTAATAAAATGAGTACCAAAATTACTCTCAACTCTAACTTTAAATAAACCATCCGAAGCATAACCTTTTCCTATAAAACTACCAGAATCCAAAATAATAACCTTATTACACTTAAATGAAAACTCAAATCCTTCTCTAACTAAACAAGAACCACTAATGATATTACGACGAATGTCAGGAACGTGATGCACATGTTGCAAGGTCAGAATGCGCCCATTAGGAAACTTCAGGTCCACGCGTCCAGTCCCAAGCACCTTTGCAGCACTCGAATTCCCCATCGTCACTGATCTACCACGTTCAGGCTGGTAAGACACAAATAGCAATTTATCAGCACAAACGTGCACATTTGCCCCAGTATCTACCAACCACTCGTTGGGTTCATAAACAGTAAAGATTTCAGGATTAGAAGTTACATACTTGGTAATCTCGCTGGTAATAGCATCAACTTCAGGTTGAAGTGTATCATCAACAGGATCATCATCAGATGGTCCAATGACCACGTTCACCTGAGCTTGATCAGCAGAACCTTGCGCCACTTTTCCTTTCTTGATACAGTCCCTAGAAAAGTGTCCAACAGTTCCACAATTCCAGCAGGTTTTGTTCGCTTTTGGCTTTTTCTGGATGTTCTTCTTAGGTTTCAGCTTATCATTATTATTATCCTTAGAGCCAATTTTCTCGAATTTCCTTTTGTTCTTATTTGCAGTTATCACATTGGCTTTAGCCTCCACAGGCACACTAACACCGTTACTATGGTGCACTTCTTGGATCGATATTGCATTCATCAAATCATTGAGTGTCAAGCTTCCTGTACGGTGCTTGAGAGTCATACCAAATTCCTCCCAAGATCGAGGAAACTTCTCAATGATTGACATAACTACGAACTTCTCAGGAAGTTCTATAGCTCCATCCTTGAGTGATTGCAATATGATCTGGAACTCATGCACTTGATCAGTAACAGATTTCCCATCAGCCATACGATACTTAAGGAACTTAGACATACAGTACTTTTCAACACCAACATCGTCAGTGTTGTACTTTGTGTTAAGCGTTTCCCACAGCGATGCAGCAGTGAGGGGAGCAGAACAATAAACATCGAAGAGCACATTCGACAGAGCCGAAAGAATGCATCCACGAACAACATCGTCCTTCTCCCTCCACTGCTCAGCAGCTTTCACTGTTGCAGGGTCCTTCTCATCAATAGCAGGGCACTTTTCAGTTAGCATACCAGTCATCCCCTTAATTGACAACCAGATTTTCATCCGTTCCTGCCAGCGCTTGAAGTTCTTACCACCGAACTTCTCTGGCAGATCAGAAGTGTCAACAAGGGACTTGAATGGAGCGTTAGCAGCAGACATGATTAATAATACTAGTTTCTCTTAGACTGTTGGAATTTAATATGCAACGATCAGATTAATAGGGCAATCACGTGAGCATATAACAATATCAGATTAAGCCAAAAGCAGAAAGGTACCCACAAGAACAGGATCCAGGAAAGACAGAAACAAAAGAGAGTTATAAAACTTATCAGTTTAGATCGAGTCGCCTATAACAGACTCTCCTAAGAGAAACTATTGCCCCCTACTGGTGCGGCTGAGGGTTGCGGCAAATTCCTCCGAGGATGAAACGATCTCAGGAACGTACCAGAAAATCTTCGCACTAACAGGTACCGAACCACTTGCGACTGCTGTCCCACTTCGCCGGAATCTTACTTCTCAGATCAACCACAGATTACGAACTTTAGAGAGAGAACAGTTTATCAGCAATTTAATTGCGTGTGTAAAACTGATGCAGGGATCGTATATTTATACTGGTATATAGTCGGTTTAGGTATTTTAGGAGGACTCCAAAAACTACCCGATTTACAGTGGCTTATTCCTGAAGGAAAAGAAACTGCACTGTTAGAGTACAGTTAGGAAACTAACTGACCTAACAGTTTCGTCAGGGACCATTCTGCAAATATTGGAAACTTCAAATAAACTTTGTCCAAAAAGATACGCCCACGAACCGAACCATTCGCCCAAACGCCCTTAGCCCGTTCCCGTTCCCGTGCCCGGCCCGGCCGAGCCGAGCGAGCGTGTGGGGAATGGTTCAAGTCCACCTCACATGTAACTTGAACATGAGTCTATGATATGCCAAGTAATTTATGGCACATCAACTACCCATTCCAATTCTATGTGGGATGGCCCAAAAGCCTTTTATACTTCCAAGCAAAGGGAAGGTTTGCATTTCCTTACCCATGTGGGATGGCAACCAACCCATCTCATCATTGGAAGCCAAAAAGTCTCTTTTAAAAGCTCATCTTTGAAGTCTTAGAACTATGAGTTTAATCCATCATTTGGCTTTCACCAAAACACCAATATTGTTCATGGTATAACATACTACAAGTATAAACATTGACCAAGGTCAAAGTCAACGGGACCCACCAATGGGACCCACTCAAAGTTGACCATTTCAAGCCAAATTTCCAACAGAAACCAAGACGCTTAATTAAATGGTTGTTCCGTTCGGTGCACGAAAATAAAGACTTTTAAACTAATTTTTAATTGTCGGCCTATCGACATTTTTAACCCCGTATTTTAGTTAAGCTTCGGTTTTAACCTCGATCTCTTGTATTTTTTTAATAGTTTTAACCTTTGTACTTTATATACGCACTCATTTTCCTCAAAAGTGATGAATCAACATTTATTCAACGCAATGGAACTTTTAAGGTCGTCAAGTCGCTAAACAGGAACAAAGCAGCCTGTGTAGTCCAAAAAATTGAAGCTGTAGATCTGTAATTTGTAAGCAATCTTGACTAAAGTTATGCTAGTATTGGTATAGTTTGATTATAAAATACAAGCTTTTGTAAATTTTTGTTGAATACTCCCTATGTCCCTATTTAAGGTTCTTACTTTACTTTTTAGTCTGTCTCAATTTAAGGTTCTTACTTTACTTTATTACCTAAAATGAAAAATGGGACCCACTTGTCATTCTCACAACAAAAATTCTCTACTTCTCTCTCTTACTTTACTTTTCACACTCAAAATATTTACTTTTTCTTAATGCTCGTGCATAGTCAAAGTAACATCCTTATAGTGGGACGGAGTAGACGTGACCATCCGGTTATAACCGGCGGTTAACGGTTATAACCGCCGGTTAGGAAATCCATTAAGTTGTAACCGTAACCTAACCTTATAACCGGGGTGTTCGGTTATGGTTAACCGGTTAAATGGTTAATCCGGTTATGTGATTTTTTTATTTTTTTTAAATGAGTTTTTAACAGTTTTTGTTAGAAAACTAACTGAAAATCGTCAAAAAAATGACAGAAAATGAAGGAAACACTAATTTCGTTAGAAAACTAACAGAAATAGTTTAAAAACTAACTGTAATTCTGAAAACTAACTCAAAAATGTTAGGAAACTGACGGTTAATATAGACGGTTGAACTAGCGGTTAGCTTCCCGGTTATAACCGGTGGTTAACCGGTTACTAAATGGCCTAACCTTAACCGAACCGTGTAACCGACAGTTGAAGGTTGAAACGGTTGGCGGTTTGGCGGTTGGCCGGTTAAAAACCAACGGTTACCCTGTTACGGTTGAAAAATGGATACATCTAGGACGGGTGGAGTATATGTTACATACTCCCTCCGTCCCATTTTAAGAGTAAAAAATCTTCTAAAATGGTGTCCATTTTAAGAGTAAAAATCTTAAAATGGAAAGTGAATCCTACATGTTATACTCACAACAATTATCCACTAACTCTTCTCTACCCCACTCTCTCTCTCATACCCAACCATCAAACACTCACAACACATCACTTTTTTCCTTAATTCTTGAAACCACCCATTTTTTAACTCTCAAAATGGGACGAAGGGAGTATATAATTATCTTAAAAAATACTCCCTCCGTCCCGCCGGAAATTGCAAAACTTACCATTTTGGGCGTCCCATAGAAATTGCAAAATCCATAAATGGAAAGTTTTTAATACTTTTTAATTAGTGGGTCCCACTTTTCAGACTCACATCCACTAACCCACTAACTATTCTCTACCCCACTTTCTCTCTCCCACTCAACTATCAACACTCACAACACATCACCTTTTTCACTTTTTCCCTTAATTCTTGTACCATAATTTTTTTTTGAAGTTTCCGGCGGGACGGAGGGAGTACTAAAAAGTGCGGTAAATCCGCGGTACAACAGTACGTTCCGGTACCGGTACATCCCGTCCCGTCCTAATGGTAAAACCGGTACGCTGTCGGGACGGCATTTATAACTATGAGGAGAGAGAGATTCACGCAGTTGCTAGTAGTAGCACGCTAGACTTCTTGGGGAAGAAGATGGTGCAAAGTGGTTATATGGGCCGATTGATGTAGGCTTTTAAGCTGAACCAAAAAGGGCCTCGTATATGAAGGTCTTGTAGCCCATCAGATGTGGGCTTAGTAATAAATACAAAAGGGCCTCCGTTCCCAGTCAGGACTGTTCATTTTTCAAAAAAAAATTATGTGAAAATCTTGAGAAAAACTTGTTTTACACTTGTTTTAATGTAAAACATGTTTTCATCTCTAAATGTAAAACAAGTTTTACACATCTTTTAGTGTAAAACAGGTTTTTCAGAAGACTGACTCTTAAATTATTCTATCCGTCTAGACGTGACCATCCGGTTATAACCGGCAGTTAACGGTTATAACCGCCGGTTAGGAAATCCATTAAGTTGTAACTGTAACCTAACCTTATAAAGTGATGTTCGGTTATGGTTAACCGGTTAAACGGTTAATCCGGTTATGTTTTTTTATTTTTTATTTTTTTAAATGAGTTTTTAACATTTTTTGTTAGAAAACTAACTAAAAATCGTCAAAAAACTGACAGAAAATGAAGGAAAACACTATTTTTGTTAGAAAACTAACAGAAATCTTTTAAAAACTAACTGTAATTCTGAAAACTAATAAAAAATGTTAGGAAACTGACGGTTAATATAGACGGTTGAACTGGCGGTTAGCTTCCCAGTTATAACCGGCGGTTAATCGGTTACTAAATGGCCTAACCTTAACCGAACCGTGTAACCGACGGTTGACGGTTGTAACGGTTGGCGGTTGGCCGGTTATGGCCGGTTAAAAACCGACGGTTAGCCGGTTACGGTTGAAAAATGGACACGTCTACCTCCGTCTCATTTTAAGAGTAAAAAAATGGGTGGGTTCAAGAATTAAGGAAAATGTGATGTGTTGTGAGTGTTGATAGTTGGCTACGAGAGAGAAAGTGGGGGTAGAGAAGAGTTAGTGGATAATTGTTGTGAGTATGACATGTAAGACCCAGTTTCCATTTTATGATTTTGACTCTTAAAATGGACGCCCTTTTAGAATTTTTTTTTACTCTTAAAATGGGACAGAGGGAGTATATATTTTGTTGAAAACTTTGTTCCTTAATATTTTTTAACCATTTCATTATTTATAAATGTAAAATTGTATATTTAGAAAAATAAAAAAATGATTTAAAAAAGTGATAAACCAAGAATATTTATGCATGTAGAGACAAAATTCTAAAGGAAATGGGCATTGAACATCTGCCAACAATTTATAATATGAATAGAGGCACTCTCGCGTGCGGCGGCGCCGAGCCGAGCCATGCCCTATTTTTTTTTTTATTAGTTTTTTTTTTTGCCGATTTTTTTTTTTTTTGCCCCCACAACCTTTTTTCCTCCCACCAAAAGTAATACTTCTTATAACGAAAATGTAACACTTTTGTTTTTCAAATGTAACATTTTTTTTTCAAAAATGTACCACAATTTTGATGCAATAGATTAAAGATAACATAAAAATTAACGACTAAATTAATGTAACAGTTTTTATAAAGGAATGTAACATTATTTTTTCAAATGTAACACTTTTTTTTTCAAATGTAACACTTTTTCCCCCCAACATTAACATAGGATTGACAACTAAACTAATGTTACATTTTATAAAAAATGAATGAAACATTTTTTTTTTCTCAATTGTAACATTTTACATTCTTAAATGTAACATTATATATGAAATGTAACAATTTTGTATTGAGAAAGTAACAATTGAAATGCAAACCCATTTTTTTTTTATAAAAACTGTTGTTACATTTAACAGTAAAAAAGTGTTACTTTTTGAAGATGAAATTGTTACTTTTATCAGAACAGAGTGTTACATTTGAGCTGACAAGCAGATCAATTTTTTTTGTGTCTTAAAAAGTATTTTTTTTTAAAAAAAAAAATCAAACCATATCATGACCTATGTAGTTTTATTCGTCTCGTCGAGACGAACACAACGGTATTTTTTAATTTTTTTTCTGAGTTGTAAATCTCAAGATATAGCATTTTAAAGTATTTGGGTTTTTTTTTAAAGGGACACGTGTCAAAATCTGGGAGAGGGAGGGTTGGATCTGGACAGTCGGATGCAGCGCCCCAGCCAGCCGCGCGAAGCAGCGGAACCAAGCACCCTTGCCGCACATGGTGCGGCGGATGTATGCGAGAATTTGTCATATGAATATGGGAATGGCTAGTGCCACTACAATTTATGCTTTTCCATTACATTCATCAATATTTTAATAAATTAATCAACATCATGACGAAATTGCCCTTAATTATCATCTTACCTTAAAAGAAAATGAACTTTTCAAAGTTATCATTTACTTAATAATTCTTTAAATTTTATTTTTATGGATTTTAAAAACTACTTAAGGATGAGTTATGGTTAAGAAAATAATTTTTTTATTCACAATAAAAGAAAAAGTAATTAAATAAAATAAATAATGTATAGCCGTGTTTTTTCTCATTTTTCATTCAAATGAAATGAATGAAGTAAGTTTTATAGTTCAAAAAGAACATATAACGTTTTAATATTTTTATAATAGGTATTATTTTATGAAAATAGCCCTTCAAAAACTAGGAAAAAAAATGTAGCAAAGAGTGCAAAAAAAAAATAAAAAATAAAATTAATCGTGAATGGAAAATCCATTTTTAAGATCTCCAATTCATATTTGGGATTACAAGCACTGACACTTATAATTTCAAACCAAGTCACCTAGTTCCTTTTTAATGAAAAATAAAAAAGAAAAAAAACTACTAGTACCATATTTTTTCAGCAATTAAATTTTAATAGTCAAAATCATCTATATAATATATAAAGCCAGAAAAAATTCTAGCCCTCTCAGCCCGCCACGTGGAAATGTGACATGGAATTCCACGTGGCACAGTTCTATTGGTTGGCACATTTTGACGATTACTCAATTTTTTTTATTTTTTTTTTAAAATCAGCTCCTAAAATTTCAGCATTCCTAGATTCAAACATTTCGGGTGATTCTGTTCAAAAAAAAATCGGGTGATTCAAATTTTTTCGGAATGAATGTTGGATGATTACTACTCCTGTGATTGGTAGGTTAAAAAGATGGGAATTTTTTTTCTTAATGTGTAAAATTTAGATTTCAAAAATAAAAATCGCCTGATTCAGTATCTTTTCATTAATGTATAAATTTTGAATTTCAGATTCCAAACTTAAATTTTTCAATTTAGTGATGAATATAATAAAACTTGACTTCAAATCAAATCTTATCAAAGCTGTTGATTAAATATGATTTAAATTATCAGTTTAAAAAGATTTAAAATTTATTACCTAATATTATTAATCAAAAGTTTCTTTATTGATAATTGGGATAAAACTTGACTTCAAATAAAAATTATAACAAAGCCACTAATTACGTAGGATCATTGTCTAATATCATGGGATCCAAATCATTGAAAATATCTTATCACTTAAATTCAGATGACATCTATATAATATATAAAAGCAGGAACATTTCCAGGCCTCACAGCTTGCCACGTGGAATTGTGACGTGGAAAGCCACTTGTCATTATCTCATAGGCTCAAGCAAATAAGTATTATTAAAGGAAAAACGATTTTAGATATTAAATATTAGTATTCAGATTTAAGCATAAATGTAAAATTATTTGGAAATCAAATCTGATTCCATTTTGAAATTGATGGTAAAAAAAAACATCATTTTTTCATTCTGTTATGAATATTGGCGGGTGTTATATTTTTTTTTCTTGTTTCAGATTTAATCAAAGTGTGTTTTTATTTGTTTCATGTATTGACACAATCTAAATATGTTGTCATAATATACTGTCTGTGTTGTATTTTTATTCTTATTCATGAGTATATAGGTGAATAGATGTCTGGCTTTACGACTTTTTAAGATTTGCTGATGATAGATTTGAACCGGGAGAAGATATCAGTGAAGGTATGATCTTGGGTTGCTTAAGAAAAAGTTCATCACAAATAATGATTAGAATTTCGAATTTAAGTTTCCTCCAGATTTAATATTATACAGTCAAAAGTCACTTTTTACATATAAATGTACATAAAAGTAAATGTGGTTCTACAGAAATTCTATTTCATCTTCAAATGAAAATGATATGAAACTGGGCATGTTTGTGTGACGAGTTTGGCATTCATGTCACTGCTGATTAGCACTATTTTTTCCTGTTTAAATTTAAATTTCTGTTACAAATGACAACTGAGCGTGTTCGTGTGACGGGTTTGCATTTTCCAAAACCTGCTCTTATGTTGAAAGTTTCTTTAGCATGAATTGGTTATGAGTTATGACAAAAACCCATGACCAAAGCTCAATAGGTTAAAAGAACAAAACCGTATACATACAAAAGTTATGAACTTACTGATATACTGTAGTCTCTGTGAATAAAAGATTACTGGAATTCTCTATATTTATAAGCACCAAAAGGGTCGTACTCCCTTTTTATGACAAAGTATCAAATGAAAACTTCCCATGTTATGCATACATTCCACTTTGGCAGCTAAACTAAAACAACATTTAGGGAGTTACATTTTTTTAGGTCAACTGAACAGGAAGGTACATCTGATAATCATAGATTTTGAACAAGTCTCTCCTTTCATCTATCTAATGTTGGCATCAAAACATTCACAAAATGGTCAAATTTTTTTCTATTTGCAAAGCCAAAACAACTCATACGTACTAACTGAGCTCAAGTTGTGGTTGCACAATTTGGGAGGAATAATTTTACATCACAAGTACGGTTTGATTCTAAGTAGGTAGCTGCTACTTCCAGAAAACAATAATTTGTACAAGGCAATGTTGCAAAGTGTGAGCCATCATGTTCTTTCGGTTCCAAATGAATTACAGTTAAAGGTTACAATAAGAAGTGGAGTAGATTTTCTCATTCTAATTTAGAGAAAAGAGAACGCTATGATTACGTAAATAATCCATATCAATTTGGGACACCTTTTTGTTCTTTGAAACTATAATCTCAACAAAAAAACAAGGTTTGGCGTATGATAACTATTTTTCCAGTGTTGTAAGGTTTCAAGCTCATGATACTGTAAAGGAAAGAAAACTACACCCCATCCATCTCAAAAGACAGAAGTTTTTTTTTTTTTTTTTTTTTTTGGCTAGTTCAAAATTTTAATCCCATGTATGTCCTCCCTTCGTTTAGAAAGATACTTTTATTTACTCATTTTGTCCCGATTTAATGTTTTTACTTTCCTTTTTATTCTCTCTCAATTCAAGGATCTTATTTTACTACTTAAAACGGAAAATGAGACCCATTTGTCATTCTCACAACAAAAATCTTTACCCCTTTTCTCTCTCTTACTTTACTTTTCACACTCACAACATGGACTGTCAACTATAATAAGCTCTACTCAAGTTTTCATAAATATAATTAAATTTCATAAAAGTTTGAACAAATTTCAGTGATTTGGACCATCACAAAACTAAATAAAAATATAAAATAATAATGTTAATATAAGTTTAGCCATGTAGAAGTGAAAAAAAAATCATAGACGTTTGGTCAAATTTCAATGGGTTAATGACAATTTAGGGCCTGAACTCCAGGGGGGTGCGTCTAAAAGGGGCCTCGGTTTTTTTTCCCCCTGCTAGATCAGGGCTTCAAATGTGAAATTTTCGCCAGTTAAGGACTTTTTGACGGAAATCGTTAGAAAAGTCAGTTAAGTGCCATGTGCATGGCACGTGATCAACATATCAGTTAATTCGAAGTTGACTTCATGTTTTAGGGGGTCAAATGTACAAGTGTAGAAATGAGGGGAGGAGAGGAGTAAATTAAAAAATCTCTTTCTTCTTCAAATAATAATCCCAACCCTAACCCCCATATTAAGATCAAACCCACGCCTCTCTGTCTTACCCATCTTCTCCGGCACCGTCCTCCGATCTTACCCATCTTTTCCGGCCGACCAGATTCAACCTTCCACTCTTCTGCCGTCCTCGGATCTTACCCATCTTCTCCGGCACCGTACATCCCACTTCACCGTCCCGTGTTTTCGATTTGTCTACTCACCATACGCCGATCTGACCTATCTTCTGCCGGGCTCGATTCCATTCATCTATCTGTTTCTTGAGCAAAGGAGTGGAAAAGTCCAAATCTGGATTGCTAGCCAAATGGTTCAGACCCTAATTGTATCATATCTCTCATTGCAAACAACCTCCTTTCTCTGGACATCCCACAACATTTGTACGGTACTCAGGCAGTATACCCACTTTGTTGGAGCTTGTAAACTTCCCTTAGACCATCTCCAACAGTTTAGTGCAAAAATTGCACTATTCTTTATAATAGTGCAATTTTTACACCAAATATTTCCAACAGTTTGCTTCAAATCTTATACTAAATAGGAATATAATAACAATTTTAATGATTGTTTTACATATATAAATAATAGTAGGTTATATAATTTTATATTGTAAAATATTTTCATATATATAAAAAACAAAAACAAAAAACGGATATTTAAAAAGAAAAAGAAGAAGAAAAACAGGATAGCGCAGTACTATCCCTTGCACCAAATTTGAAGCAAGTGATAAAGTTGCTCTATTAATAGAACAATGTTTAGAGTGCCATTGGAGTAAAACAATACTCTATATTTGGAATTTTAGAGTACCGTTGGAGATGGTCTTAGGGTTTTGGCTCCATTTACCTTATCTTAAGTTGGGACAACAATGTTTGGATTGAGGATTGAGCAATTCTTGAAGACTCAGGATCCGTCTATTCCAGAGGAAGCAATTGAAACCATGAATATGGTTGGGGCTTTTTTATTTTATTTTTTAATTTTGGGGATTTTTTTTTAGCTACCAAAAATCCTATTTCGGGCGGGATAAAAGGAGTATATAAAGATTTGTGTCATCCTTTTTCATGTCTAATTGGTTTTGAGATAGAACTCAAGACTTAATCACAGTATCGTAGCTCTAGGTTTGACAAGGTTAAGGGTTCAAATATTTCCACTTTCATTTATCTTAAAAAATAAATGATAAGTACAGGACCCAATTGCATCCCTATACCAACTCCAAGTGTGCACGTGACGGGGAGTATTAATATGAGCATGATATACACTGTGGGTGCTCTCTCTAACTGCTTAAGCTTTGATCAAGTGGTAACTTTACTCGGGCTCGCCCAAAAGAGGCTCACAATGTTCTAGCTCCACGCCACTAAGTCTATATCCACGTGTAAACCCAAAGTTCAGCTACATATGAAGGGGTGTGTTGAAGCAATTATCTTATGTTGGATTTATTAAGTCGAGCCTTCAACATATAAAGATCCAAGACCAGTCTCCTCAGTACGCAACTCTTCTATGTTTTGTATCAAAATTGTGAGAAGAGGCGCATGGGGACGAAGGCCAGGCCGGAGAAGGAGTGGAATTGTGGAAGTGAGGTTGGTGAGTATGACAATGCCTGAAACCTTTATTTGTTGCTCAATCTAAGCGGTATCGGAAGCTAAAATAGCCAAGTTGTACTTAGATAAGGGTAATGGTGTGAGAGGGTTTTGATACAATGTATGTTGCTGTTGGTCCCAAAGGGCAACAAGGGTATGAAAAATAGCTAGAGGGGGGGGTGAATAGCTGTTTTAAAATTCTTTTCTTACCCTTGATAAACTCAATTGCAAATGCGCACTATATCAAGTAAGCGTTATGAAATGCACCTAAGTGAGTGAGTGAAATGCACAGCGGAATTTAGTAATGAAAATAGGCGCAAAGTGTGATAAAGGGGCGCACACACACTCTAAGTATTTTGGCTCAAAGTGGTTGAAATAAGGAACTAAGGCAAATGAAATAACAACACATTACAATTCAGTTCAATCAATCTACAATGAGTAAACAAGCAAATAGTGAGTGAAGATAATAACTTGAAAGTAAATGACAAGATAATAACACAAGCTATTTGGAGAGGTTCGATCAATGAAAAATCTACGTCCTCTACCAAGATGGTTAGTCTTGGATTTCTAATGGAGATCTTATATAATGAGTGAGTGTTACAAATTACAACTTTTGAGCTTCTACACTAACTCAAGATCTAATATTCTATGAATGAACAAATCCAAAACAATAACCGGTGTATCTCTAAAAGAAGGATCTAAGTGATCAAACTTAAAGAGGTGCGTGTGTGAATTTAGTATCAAGGCTCTTTAGATCTTTATGATTTAGAGCACAATGAAACTAAATTGTTATAGCTTGACGATCTGGGCTAAGGATGAAGGTATGAAGATGTTCTTGAGGAATTCTGGAAAAACGAAGTCAATCTTCAAATCTTCAACAAATGCTTTGAGAGAGAAATTCTTGAAATTCTTAGCAAAACTCAGCAACTTCAAAATGTTGAAGTTATGGGGTATTTATAGTGAACTTAAAAAAACTAGTCGTTGGAGATCCTTGTGGATAAGATGTGCTGTCGCTCGTTGATTGGAGCATGCATATATTATGGCCACTTTGACACTCAACATAAATGTGACCGTTGTGGACACGTGTCAACAGATTAGGCGCATATGAATCTTTTAACCACCGTTGGATCATTGGCGTAATTTGAATTCTCTTCAAGTCTTTGAATCTTCAATAAATCACTGAGTGTTGAATAAACACTTTGAGGCGTGTTTGAGGCAAGAGGCGCATTGAGCCAAGAGGCGCACAGTAAGTGTGCGCTTAAATCAAGGGGCGCAGAGGCGCGTAACATAGCTTATGAAGAAATCCTTATGCGCGCGCTCTAAATGGCGCATGGCGCGAATAAAGAAGGCGCGTGGCGCGTGGCGCAGGAGGCGCATATGCGCGGCTCAAACTTACTGAGTGATTTTTCTTGAATCTTGATCTTCTTGCCCTATTTCTAAGCCTATTCTATAACAATGGACAACCTAAAAAAATGAAGTATAAATACTTCTTACATGAGGGTCTAAAGTCCATGAAATAAAACTTAGGTGATGGATCAATCAAATCTAATAAATCCTATTACATTAAAGCTGAGATATATGTGGGCATACCCAACAGTTGCTAAGCATTAATTAAGACGACAGAGGGGGAACTTGTAATGAAAGGGGAGGGGAAAAGGCTTCGGTTGAGATATGGGCAAATATGATTTAGAGTTTGTGGTCATTGGTAATTTTGGAGCTATTAAAGAGATAATGGAGATGGAGCTCTCAGAAAGAGAGATAGGGAGTATGAAGGAGCAGAGTGGGGTGTGCGGAAACAATGCGAGATGATATAGTGGAAAGTGGTTGTTAGAGAAGGTATACACAACGGTTATGAGGTTGGGGAAAGGGGTAGGGGGAAGGGGGTAAGCTGGATGGAAAATGAAAAAAATAAAAAGGTATGATGAATACAGGTACTAAAAAATGTATAATGAATACTTTCGGGCTGAGTCGCGAAGCAAAAAATAGACAAATCAGGTATTTATATATTTTTGCATTATATTCATAGAATACAATGTTATGCCACAATATAATTGACTCTTCAAAAATTATATACATATTGATTAAGTTTTTAGCCTATATTAGACAATCAATTATGATTTTTAATTACTTAAGTTTACTATGCCCGTCGAGTATCGACGGGTCACAAACTAGTATTTTATATTGCATAATCACTAATAGGCTTGAGCAAATAAGTCTTATTTAAATAAATGATTTGAATATTAGTTGTTATCCAAATATAAACAAACATTCAAAATAATTTGAAATTGGAACTGAATATCTTTTAAGAATCGACCTATTTAATTAGCAAAAAAAAAAAAAAAAAAAAAAAAGAATTGACCTATTTAATCGGTTATAGATTTCTCATCTTAAAAAGTGATATCATCTGATC
Organism: Campanula takesimana; assembly: GCA_026119855.1. NCBI lineage: Eukaryota > Viridiplantae > Streptophyta > Magnoliopsida > Asterales > Campanulaceae > Campanula > Campanula takesimana. Next base: position 101,323 of record JAOWBW010000579.1, read on the forward strand.
ATTCTATTGCGTGCTTCTTTTATCATACAGCACAGCAGGCCCTCTTACTTTCAGTGGAATAATTTGTTCAAGCCATACTGAGTTCGTATTTTCTTTCTTCAAATTCGCTTTTAGTTTTGTGCAGCATACATCTATGAACAATTACTCAAGAAGATCACTTCTCAAACTTTTTTTTTCAAATTAACATTCACTCCCTCAGTCATAAAAAAATGGAGAGGTATTTATTCCACCGGATTGGATGAGAAAGTCTTCTGTGAGACGTTCTCACACATGAGACGAGCCTCGATGAGAGAAAATGGGTTTACTCCACCCCGCCCATAAGTGGGCAAACCATTAACTCTCTCAACGAAACTCGTCTCATTTGTGAGACTGTCTCATACAAGTTTTTGTTGGATTAAATTATGCTTTCCCCTCCACGTGTTCTTTTCTTGGTTAGGGTATAGTTTTCTCTGAAATTTATGCATGTTTACCAACTACTCTGCAAGTGTTCAATTACTTTTGTTCTCTCTTTAGATATTCAAGATGAAAAAAATAATTTGATGTTCTGAAATATGGGTAGTTAGTCAATCATTTATTCTCTCAATCACAAACCAAATGGCCATTTTTTTGAATTTTTTTTCTCAAAATAAGATAACTTTTCGTAAGATCGATTGAGAAATGAGGTGATTAGGGGTAAAGTAGGAGTTGCGCCCATTGATGATAAAATGAGGGAGCATCGTCTAAGGTGGTTTGGTCATGTGAGACGGAGACCGAGCGATGCACCGGTTAGGAGGCCTGAAGAGTGGAGAAGTGATAAAATGGGGAGGGGTAGGGGAAGACCCAAGCAAACTTGGATTAAGGTGATTGAAAATGATATGAGTTTACTCGGAGTGGATGAAGATGTGGCGTTGAAGAGGCCGGAGTGGACGGCGAAAATTCATGTGAATGATGGTGGTTGATCGTACTTTTATTATTATTTATTTATTTATTTATTTATTTATTTAATTTTATTTTATTGTCACCATCTTTTTCCTCTCTTTCTATCTCTCTCTCTCTCTCTCTTTCTCTCTCTCTCTTCCTTTTATCACGATGACATATGAGGATTCATGTTAGTCGACCCCAAATTATTTTGGGACTAAGGCTTTGTTGTTGTTTGTTGTTGTTTGTAAGTTAACTTTTCGTAAAAAAAACTTTGTCACTATATTTTATTTTTTTATCAAAATTTAAAAAAAAAAAAAAACAAAAAAAAACATGCATTTTTATTACTAAAATTTACAATAAAATAATAAAAATAGATATTTTTAAAATTTAAATGTCATTCATTTTAAAACAGATGAAGTATTTTCTATTATTTTTTTCTCAGGTTATTTTGGGCTGATAAGAGTTTAACATCGGTCTAAGGACCCGGAACCGCTGCACCGAAAAATGGTGATGTAAAGCCCGTCCTAATTCCTGTTAAATTCTTGCCTTGCATATTTATATGCTATTTTATTTGAGTTAATTATTTAACTAATTGAGCAAGTTTAGGTCCTAATTGTTTAAATTTGAACATTAGGGTCATTTGTGAAAAATAAAGTTTAGGGGCTAAAATGCTCAAATTGAACTAGGAGGGCCTAATTGCAATTCTTGAATCTTGCAAAGGATAAAGTTGGGTTTGCCTTCTCAGATCATTGTTTCCCAAATATTCTTGCTCGTTCTTTCCTCTGTCTCGTAAAGAAAGTTAGGGTTTACCCTATTCTTGACTCCTCTCGCTTAATTATGCTTTTGATCGAAAATCCGACTTCGCATAAATGATCAGGGCGGTGAGTAGAGCATTTCCCGCCGAACAGAAATTAGTTTGGGTGAATTTGATTTCGGACTAGGTAAGTCACTAGCTCCCCCTTGCTTGTAATAACATGCCTATATGTTATTCTTGATACTTGTGCTTGTTAATTTCGCAAATTGAATGAATTTTGTGATACTTGTTCTTTCTAGGTGGTGGTGTAATGGGGTCTCCTTCTCCGTTCTGTGCCATTTCTTCAAGCACTTCTCTTAATCTTCTTAACCTTTCATGAAATGTTCTTTCAGGCTCCGGATCAAATTCTTTGAGAGAGATCCGGGTTCTTTTCATAAACCTCGAGAGTACCTAATAAAGAAAGCAACAAATCTTTGGAAGAAATGTTAAATAAACAAACAAAATAAAAACAGAAAATACAAAGCAAAAAAATTTATAAAATAAACCGTTGTCCCCGGCAACGGCGCCAAAAACTTGTTATGGCCTAAACGAAGGCTTAGTTTATAAATACCGCAAGTGCACGGGTTGTAAATAGTATAGCAATATGCAAGTACGGGTCGATCCCACAGAGACAAATTTTACTTTGGAAAATAATTGCTTTTAAGTAAAAATAGTAAAAAGAAAATGATTGGGGGTTTTATTTGTTGTCACTATCTAGAAATGAATTGTAAAACTGTTACTTTAAATTGAATTTCTTATATTTGAGGAATTCTCGGGATTGGAAATCAAACAATATATATTCATCAAGTAATCATGCTCTTTAGATGTAAATATTCATTTTAAAACAAGGATGGTACGCTATGCTGTGTCAACTTCTTAACCAAAGCTTAAAACACACGTATTTTAATACTAACACGGCATTTCTCTCGATGGTTCCGTTCATTAGTAAAAACCCATTAAGTTCATGAAAAATCCACGTACTTCCATTCAAGGACATCCCTAGGCCATTAATCTACTCTCGTGATTAATAGAAACCCAGTCACTTCATATGATTCCGTTAATCGAGATTCACCGCTAGGTCCTTCTCTCGATTAACTGGGATTCATACGAATCATGGACGTCATCATGGTCGTAGGCATTTTGAGTATAATACAAAGAGATTGTTTTAAGATGAAGAGAAGTAAAGTTAGCATGAATTAAAAATGATAAACATATGAGGCTGAGTTTCCAACCCCAAGAATAAAGGGGGATTACTCATTAGCCATCAAATTAACAAGATAAACAAGTTATAAGAATGGAAAAATAAAGATTAGGAAAGAAAGAAACTTAGTCTTGCAATGATGAGAGAAATATGGCTGAAAATAACTCTTAAAGAACTTGTATTACTTTTCCTCAAGAACACCTCAAATGATGGAAAATAATAATGTTATGAGACTATAATTTGCTAGGGTATCTTTACAACAATTTCTCGATATCTCTAAGGCTAAAAATGGCTTTCTTATATAGGCAATGGGGCTGAAATATGTGCCCATTCCCGAATTCAGCATCAAAAGACACCTCTTGGAGGCATTGCTTCGGAACAGGTAAGAAAGAGGTCCGGGCGGGTGTTGTTCTTGGTCCGGGCGGGTATTGAACATGGTCCGGGCGGGTGTGGTCTCCAGAATAGTGAGAATAAAGTGGTCTGGCCGGGTGTTAATGATGGTCCGACCGGACCAAATGGTGAGTCCGATCGGGTGTAGATGTAGGTCCGGCCGGACCATCTCTTTTGCTCTGACAATTCTTTTTCTTCTTGTTTCCTTTGTTCTCCTTTGTGTTAATAGCTTCGTACTCCTATGCTCCCAACCTTAACTTTAGTCCAAAATTTCTCCAAGAGTACCTAGATCCTATCCAAAACATACATCTATACCAATAGCACATTATATCCATGAAATGTAATAAAGAACTAAATTCTAACCAAGATGGACTAAAATACGTTAAACTATACTATAAAAAATGATGTATATATATATATATATATATATATATATATATTAAAGTTGGTGAGGAGAGTTATAGTGTTGACATATGGATAAACTATAGAAAAGCTTGCATATGATGATGCCACATCAATCCTACCAACATAAATATGTGACTTTTCAAAAAAAAAAATCTTAGCTAATAGTATTAGCTAATACTATTAGTTAATATATAGGGTAACTATTATAGTTAACTATTATAGTAACTATTACTATTATTAGTAATAGTTAACTATTATAGTTACCCAATATAGTAACTAATAGTAATAGTTACTATAATAGTTAACTATTAAAGGTAACTACTATAGTTAACTATTCTATAGTAGTTACCTTATGTAGTAATTAATATTATTAGCTAATACTAATATTATGCAAATAATAATTAACTATTAATAGTAAACTATTATTAGATTTTTATTTTTTAAATTAGAGTTAATTATTAAATAATTAAAATTTATTATTAATTAATAGTATTAGTTAATCACAATTTTTATCATATATATATATATATATATATATATATATATATATATATATATTAATTATTGCTATGAATAATAATATTAATTAACCAAAATTTTTATATAAATTAACTATTACTAATAGTATCAGTTAATAATTATATAATATATGTTAATATTTAGTATTAGCAGTACTCACTCCCTCTAAGAGTTAGAGTTCTACTTTCTATTTTAATATATTTCAGAGAGTCTTTCTCAAATTGACAAATTATGAGAAAAGATTAATAGTGTTTTGGACTGTGTTTTCTTTCTAATGCTTTTATAATTGCAAAAAGACCAAACTTACTAACTTATATATTGTCCAATTGCACTATGAATTGTGTTTTGGACATTTATATTCTCAGCCCACCTGCAATGTTTACCCATTTTCTATTATTTTTTTAATAGGTGTGCGTAAGCAAAGTAGGACTCTTACTCTAAGACAAAAGTAGTAATTAATCATAACAGTTACTAAATATACTCCCTCCGTCCCACCTCACTTGAGACTTATTTCCATTTTGGTCCGTCCCAATTCCCTTGAGACTCTCCAAAATGGTAATCTTTTTATAATTTTATATTCAATATACCCCACCCGCTCATTCTCTCTCTTCATTTTCCACCACACAATTCATTCAACCAACCTACTATTAACCCCACTCATTCTCTCTATTCATTTTTTACCACATATTTTCCTTACTTTATTATTTTTCCTTAGTTATTGTGCCCACATCTTGGGTCTCAAGTGAGGTGGGACGGAAGGAGTATACATTATTACTATCAATATTATTAGTTGATTAATTTATTATTCTACTAACACATTAATGTACACTATAGATTTTTATATTTACTAATTATAATGTGTATATAAATAAAAAATAATTTATTGGACAATAGCTAATATTATTAAGTCAGTCATGTATAGAATTAAAAGTTAATTCATAATAATAATAAATCATCTTTAATTTTAATTTTTAATTATCATAATAAATACAAATTATATGCAACAAAAGCTAATGTTTTTTAAACACAATTGTCCTAAATTTGTAAGGAAATGTTTTAATTCATATACAATATACTTATATACCCAAAAAATATTATGTTTCTTTATTAAATAAAAATATAAAAAAACAAATAGCTATACTATATATTAAAGTAAGTGAAGAGAGTCATAGTGTTGCCATGTGGATAAGTCATACGGAAAGGAAGCATTTGGTGATGTCACATCAATTCCACCCTAATAAATAAGTGATTTTTCATTTTTTTTTCTATTTGCTAATAGTATTAGATAATAGTATTAGTTACTATATAGGGTAACTATTATAGTAAATAATACTTATAATACTAATAGTTAACTATTACTTATAATAGTAATAGTTACTATAATAGTTTACTATTACTTATAATAGTAATAGTTAACTATAATAGTTACTATTATAGTTAACTTATACTTATAATAGGTAATTATAATAGTTACTATTATAGTTACAATGGTAGTTAATTATTATAGTTAACTATTATATTTCACTATAAATAGTTAAATATTATATTTAACTATTAACAGTTAACTATTTAATTTAATAATTATATTTACTATTAATAATTAATTATTATAGTTATTTATTATAGTTAAAAATTATACCATTATTATGATTTAAGATTAACTAATACTATTAAATAAAAATATAAAAGAAATAAAAGATACTAAAATTGGTAGATTAGTTTCCCGTGCAGAGCACGGGTTACCCACTAGTACTACTATAAATGTCTATATAAAAGCCATTTATCACAAAAGCACTAAGTTATGAATCAGCACTCACGGTAGATCAGGTTGGGGTCGAGTGATTGCGGTCAAGAGAGGTTGATAGTTTGAAAGTTGATGTCTTGAAAATTTGGCAAAATGATAAGTTAGTCAGATTTTAGCTTAGGCAATATGTTAAACATACAAACACAATTCACAATAATTTTGAATATCTGAAGGATCAAACACTAAAAGACAAACAAGATTAATATGAACAATGAATAACAATATGAACAACACTAGAAGTAAATTTGCATAAAGTAAAGAGCAGTAAGTAAATGACACAATGATTTGGAAAGGTTCGATCTATAAAAATATCTACGTCCTTTACCAAGATGGCCAGTCTTGGATTTTGAATGGAGGTATATATTGATTCTCTTGAGTACAGATTACAGAGATGAAGTATTAAATCAACACCTATTTTCTATGAAGAACAATCCTAGACTGAGACCAGTGTATCCCTAATGATTCAATCTATATGATTGATCAATCGGGGTGAGTGTGTGTATAAGAATCAAGAGCTCTTTAAAATCAAAGTGATTGTAGAGCCTAATGAATCTTGTGTGTTACAAGGCTTGAGATGACTTGAATGTTCCTGGAGATCTTTGAAGGTTTGAAGGTGAACGCTAGAAGATTCAAAGGATTCTGGAAATCTTGAGTATGATCTTCAATCACCAAGAATTTCAACAACAATTTCTCTCTTAGAATCTCAGCAATGTTTAATGAAGAACTCAATGACTATTTATAGCCTTGAATGAGAGACTAGCCGTTCGAAATACTTGGGGTCCAAGTTCAAGGACAATGAGCTGTTGAATTCTGATTGGAGCTCAGTCTGAGTTGTCCTTTTGTTGCAGAGTGGTGATGGTCCAACTGACAGTTGTATTCAAATTTGAAATTTGAATTTTTACAACGTTCTAAACTAACCATTGTTTTGGACACTAGTGTGACCATGGTTAAGTTTGAACAAATTTGGTTACTTGGGCTATCTTCACTTGCGATTGAGATCTTGCGGTCAAGTGACTGTCTTGCGGTCGAGTGACTGACTTGCAGACAAAAGAATCACGGTCAAGAGATTGACCATAAAATTTCCAGGACTATTCAAAAAATGAAGTTTAACACTTCTTACAATATATCCTAAAGTCCACAAAAAGTAAATAGGTTATGTGATCAATCAAATCTAGGTAATAGGAGTGGTTTATAATAAGCATACCCAACAATCTTCCCCTATTTGATTGAAACCATTACCTACTATAACAAAGGCTAATTCATTGTACTTGGTAATAACATGTTTTCAAGAATTATTATTTTATTAATTTCATGTCCCAAGTAAATGCACACTCTAAGGCAATGTCATAGATTTCTATCAACCTATAAAAAAAATCATAATCCTAGCAAGATAGAAGTATAGTTTGAATGCATTTAGAAAATAGCAATAAGTATATAAATGCATCAAACACAAGCAAGATATATACTCCACATAATAAATTAACATCTCAAGCGGTTAAGGGAGTATCAAAGCAAGGATAAAAGTACCATACTACTTAAAGCTATTACAAACCAAAGATTTTATGTCATGTGTTAGTCACATGACATAAAATCTGTTAGAAATCTAACACTCGGTTAGTTTTATAGTCAGATTGCAACAAAAAGACAAAGTGGATATACCAATTGGCAAAATTGAAAAGATAGCATCAACATTGCATATTTTGAGAAATGTTAGGAACCAAATTGCGATTAACCCTATTGATAAATCACCTAATGATTTATAAATTAATATTTTATAATTTCACTAGAATGATTAGATCGTTACCAATGGTTGGTCAAAGTTCGTTTTTTTTTTTACCATAAATTAAAAATGAGACTATCTTTCTGGAACAGAGGGAGTATAATTTTGACAAATCACCTAAAAATAATAAAAAATTAATACAACAAAAATCATATCTTTTGAAAAAAATCTTTGGACACAGATTTTGTACTTTCATTCGTAAGATTTTTCTTTCTCTTTTCATTGCATTTTTACATAAAATCGCAAAATACGTTGAATTTAGATGATATAGATTGAGTTTATTTACAGGGGCCAGTAATGTCGAATTCCCCGTCAATTAAAATGTGATAAAAGAGGGGAAAAGGCGGAAACACCAGTAAAAAAGCGTGTGGCACGTGCTGTTGACTCGTCAGATCATGGGTGTGTTGTGGGTGCACCAAAGTGGGTGTACCGAGTCAGGTGTGGGTGTCTACAAAGGCCTGGGTTAAATTTATATGATCCTAAATAAATATAAGTGTTTGTACCCATAAGTCTCTGAAATGCACCTATAATACTTAATAAAAATTCATATTATCTGATTATACCAATGGATCCATGTGTGAAAATCATTTTTTTAAAATAAATCTCATACTTATTATAAATGAAAACACTACCCCCACTAAAAAAACCCTTCCCTTCCGTCCACCCCTTCCCAAACGCAACACCCCCCCCCCAACACACTTCCTTTCTCTACTCTCCAACCTTCAACATCATCTCCGCACTTTTCTCCGATCAACAACCATCACGACCTCCTCTCGTCCATCACCTCACGGTTATTCTCTCTATTTGATGACACACACACACATACTCTCTCTCTCTCTCTCTCTCTCTCTCTCTCTCTCGACAATCTTAATTTCTTAACCTGTTGAGTCAGGTCATCTTTGTCGCTGGAAAGGGCTTTTGAAATTTTGACCGTGGCATCCGTCATTTCCTTTGCAATGCATCTGTTGATAGCCTTAGTTTGAATAAGAAAGGATTGTTTCATAAAATCAGGCGTTACCATGAAGGCGCTGGGTGCTACAAAGGCAGTTGATTGGCTTGAGGTTGCAGTTGGCCTTGAGGAGCTGTTTGCTTGACCAGCAATGATATCTTTGACAGCCTTTGTTAAGTACTCTCTCTCCCCCTTAATGGTCTCAATAAGTTGAGAGGGAAGAGAGGTAACCTGGTCCTTTAGCATAGCATTGCCAGACCTCAATTCAACAAGCTCATTCTAGAGAGCATCCTGATTGGTGGTAAGCTGAGAAATTTTATTCTGAGAGTCTGAACTGATCTGAGTGAGCATTTCAACAGCGGTTAAGAGATGAGCAATAGGGTCTACGGCAGATGGATCAGGAACAGAGATATCAAAATCTTCTTCACAGTCATTTTTATCACCTTGACCGTGACCCTCAGATCCTTCCAACACTTCAATTCTTTCAATTGGTGGACCTTCCTTTGCAGGCTTTTCCGCCTCAAGAATGTCATTATCACTGAATACAGGACTGTCGGTATTGATGGCAGTGGTTACCTTCTCAACGTCATCAAAATCAACACTTTCTTCCTCATCCTTCTCTGAAAACTCAGAGGCAACTCGGTCAGCCTCTTCATCAGTTGACTTATCAACTAGCTCAAAAGTTGGTTTCATTTTAGATTTTTCGAAAAAAACATTTCATTTTATCCATCATGCCATTTTCCCATACAAATAGTTGGAATATACTCCCCCTGTTCCGAAAAGATAGTCTCATTTTGACTTTTTATGATCAACAAAAATAAACTTTGACTAAACATTAGTGTCAATTCAATGATCACAATAAAATTCTAAAAATTGTTATTGATAAGGGTTAATTGCAATCTGGTTCCTAACATTTTTCAAAATTTGCAATGTTGATGTTGTCTTTTTAATTTCGCCAATTGATATATCCACTTTGTCTTTTTGTTGCAATCTGACTACAAAAGTAATTGTGGGTTAGTTTTTAACAGATTTTATGTCTTGTGACTAGCACATGACATTTTAAGATGTTTTTGGAGCTACAGATATCCGATTGGTATGATTGTTTTTTTTTAAATAAAGCTAATATTTAAATCTACAACATATATTTTTTGGTGAATTAATTATATTATATTAATTTTTAATTTAAATAAATGAAAACAACTAAAAAATTTGAGAACACGGGAAAAACAATTTGAAAATTTACAACTTTCCACCTCGCCATACCTTTTTTCCTCTCCTTTACTTCCTTCCACCACTCTGCCACCTTCCCGCATTACCCCTTCCACATACACCCTTTCCCCAATTCATCCTCCTCTTCCTCTCCTTTTATTCTATATCAAATATTTTTATGAACTGATAATCCACATTTAACATTTACTTCATACGAAATGTATTTGGGGTTAATATCTTTTTTTAGATTTTTTTAAATATTTTTTCTATTTTTATTATTTAATATTTAAATTTTATATAAAATAATTCAGTCACAAAAAAAAATTGCCAGAAAAATTATATGTTGTAGATTTAAATATTAGTTTCAATTAAAAAAAAAATCTTATCAATCGAATTTGTATAGCTCTAAAAACATCTTAAAATGTCCCTTAAAACGTCATGTGTTAGTCACATGACATAAAATCTGTTAGAAATCTAACACTCAGTTAGTTTTGTAGTCAGATTGCAACAAAAAGACAAAGTGGATATACCAATTGGTAAAATTGAAAAGACAGCATCAACATTGCATATTTTGAGAAATGTTAGGAACCAAATTGCGATTAACCCTATTGATAAATCACCTAATGATTTATAAATTACAAATTTTATAATTTCACTAGAATGATTAGATCGTTACCAATGGTTGGTCAAAGTTCATTTTTGTTGACCATAAATTAAAAATGAGACTATCTTTCTGGAACAAAGGAGTATAATTTTGATAAATCAACAAAAAATAATGAAAAATTAATACAACAAAAAATCATATCTTTTGAAAAAAAATCTTAGGACACAAATTTTGTACTTTCATTCGTAAGATTTTTCTCTCTCTTTTCATTGCATTTTTACATAAAATCGCAAAATACGTTGAATTTAGATGATATAGATTGAGTTTATTTACATGGGCCAGTAATGTCGAATTCCCCGTCAATTAAAACGTGATAAAAGAGGGGAAAAGGCAGAAACACCAGTAAAAAAGCGTGTGGCACGTGCTGTTGACTGGTCAGATCATGGGTGTGTTGTGGGTGCACCAAAGTGGGTGTACCGAGCCAGGTGTGGGTGTCTACAAAGGCCTTTAATCCGAATGGGGAGGGTTAAATTTACATGATCCTAAATAAATATAAGTGTTTGTACCCATAAGTCCCTGAAATGCACCTATAATACTTAATAAAAATTCATATTATCTGATTATACCAATGGATCCATGTGTGAAAATCATTTTTTTTAAAAAAAAATCTCATACTTATTATAAATGAAAACACTACCCCCACTAAAAAAACCCTTCCCTTCCGTCCACCCCTTCCCAAACGCAACACCCCCCAACACACTTCCTTTCTCTACTCTCCAACCTTCAGCATCATCTCCGCACTTTTCTCCGATCAACACCCATCACGACCTCCTCTCGCCCATCACCTCACGGTTATTCTCTCTATTTGATGACACACACACACATACTCTCTCTCTCTCTCTCTCTCTCTCTCTATCTCTCTCTCTCTCTCTCTCCAACCTTCATTGACCTTCTCCGATCCTCTTCTGAAATCGACTATCCCCGCTTGACTTCCCTCCCCACATCGACCGCCTCTCAGCGGCTTGAATGAATTTTTTTTCACTGGTAGAGTGTTTCTAGATCTGGCTGGAGTTCCAACCTCTAGTGAACTTCTCTGATGCCTCTTCTCTAATCGATTACTCCTACTTGACTTCCCTTCCCATCGCGATCTCCTTTATGCCAGCTCTGGTCTGAGTGTATTGTTTTTACCTGGATCTGGTTGGAATGTTTTTTAAAATAGATTTGACATTTTTATTTACCTAGATCTGGTCAGAATCAACTTTTGATAGTACTGATTCATCAGTTGTTTAGTTGTTAATTTGATTCATCAGTTGTTTAGTTGTCATTTTAATTTACCAGTTGTTTAGATAGTATATGAGCAAATATATGTGAGATTGAGGTATTTGTTGTTCGAAATGGATGTGACAACGAATTTCTATTTTTCATAAGTGTGAAATGAGACTCTGTTGGGAGATAAATCAATTGAGAAATTGAGTTATCAGTTTTTTACAATAGATGTAACAACATGTTTCTCTTCATAAGTGAGAAATGAGATTTTACTGTGAGATGAATTTATGTACTTCAGAATTTTAAAATGCAAAAAAGTAACTCAATTATGAACAACTAAGAGACGAACGTTTCAGTTTTACAAGTGACAAATGAAAAAAAATCGCATAAGGGTGAACAACTAATTGATGAATTTATCAGTTTTATAAGTGACAGATAAAAAAATAAAATTGAGAGATGAATTTAGAATAATACTAGGGGCACAAAAAAGTCAAAAAAACTTGTTCACAAAATCCTAAGTGTAATGATGTTATTGATTTTTTTAATTAGAGTGTGGCGGGTCCATTATCGATGCAACCAATAAAATATCGTCACCTCATCTTGTGAGCAAGATTTCATAACTTTATTTTGTGCCCCTAACATTACTCATGAATTTATCAGTTTTAAATGTGATAAACGAGAAAAAACAGTAAGGCACCGAGCCATGAGAACACGCACAAATTGGGTGTCCAGGACTTTTTAATTAGCTATGAAATTGGGTGTCCATTAAGGGACATTTTGATATATGCCCCATAATTTTATTACTCCCTCCTTCTAAAAATTAAAAATAAAAATGATCTTCTCATTTGACATGTTTCATTGTCCCAAAAAATTCTTCACATTTCTACAACCTAAGCTTAAAAGTGCCCAAACAAAACATGATTAATGAATCAAGTGTTTCATATCCTAAAAAAGTTTTGATGACGCCAAAATCTGGTTGGATCAGCCTTCGTCTAACGGGTCGGATAATCCCAGCAACAGTTCTTGATGACGGAATCTGCACACACGAAACAAACGTAAACTACACCGGGGCTTCACCGGCGAAGGCCCTCCGGTGTAAGAATAAGAATATGGGTGATTAGAGATAGAGAAATCAGTTGACTAGATTAGAGCCAAAAGTTCGTTACCCGTTTCCTGTGTAGAGGACCTGTTTATATAGGCGTGGGTGTATGAGTTCTGACTTGCTAGGAAAGCCAGGAAGCCCATGGTGATGTAGGACTCATATTCCTTGGAGATAGACTCCTGATAAGGATGGATGATATCCTGTTATCTGGTACGAGAGTTATCTTGGTTCAGATAAGGACTCTTAATTTTAGAGTTGTAGTATAACTCTGTAAGAGGTTTCCCGACGATAATGGGAAGTTTATGATGTAAGTCGGCCCGTCATCTAACTCGGCTCGTCGTAGAAGCCGGCTAGGGATTAGGCTTTCTCGGACTCGGCCTAGGCAAGGACTGCCTGCTCGGCCTTATAGCATGTCGGCCTATGAGACGATGGGCCTTATTGTACGAGCCTTATGATGTATGGGCCTAGAGTTTATGGGCCCCATTTAACCAGGTCGGTTTATGTCGTTCAGTGGCCCCCAAGTTTCTATCTCGGCATGCCGAGTAGGAACTGCTTTTGTACTTGCTCTGCCACTTCATTTAATCTAATTTGACAGCCAACAACCAATATCTCCAAGGGTTTAGATTTCCTGACGTCATGCTGATTTTCTTACAAATGAAATCATTGTTCTTCTTGGAAAAGGAACACTTCATTAATTGCGCCATCATTAGGAGGGGTGTAAATACTCCACCCCTTTATATTTTGGAGATAGACAATCCGCATATTGGTTTTTTGTATCACTTTCACTTTCAAGAATTCTTCAAAGGCTTTTCAATAATATCGACAATTCAGAGATGGCTCCGAAGAAGAAATACGATGACGCGTTCCCGGAAGAAGTGAGTACCGAATCAGAACATCAAGTTTATCATGATTCCTCGAGCAGCGATGATTCAATGTTTCCAACCAAGATACGTTTATCTTTTCCGGCGGAAGAGTCACCGTCTGATAGAAATGGTGAACACTCGGAGCCGGACCTGGCTGATGAGTTTTCCGGCGACTCTAGTGCAGAAGAGTCAGAGGATGAGGACGAAGATGATGATGAAGATGATAGTGAGGATGATCCTGAACCCATCATTATTGATGAATATGGGTATGATGGAGACGTTGAATGGGAGGAGGATGATGCAGACCAAGATCAAGATTATGATTTTTCCTGAATCTTTAATTAGGATGACTTAGTAATAGATTTATCATGTATAGGTCAGGCCCCCGACCTTGTTGTGGGGGTCTTTTTGCTAAATACATGTTCTGGGGTTTAATCCTTTGCCATCTTTACCCCGATTTTGATTTGATTTCATAGTTTGAATTCCTTGCGTTTCGCATGACCTTGAATTTTTCCATTACCACTACCTTTTGCATGATGTCGCTATCAACTAATGCAGACCCTCTGATCTTAGTTGACATGTCGGCATGGAAGGCATTGGCATCTGTCGTTCAACCATAACTTCAATCATCGCCTGACATCGACCTGTCCTGACCTTTTCTCATCTCGGTCTCGTCTCATTATATCATTAAGGATGTCGGTCCCTAATTGTGATGTCAGTTACGCCTATGCGCCGAACCCCTCAATGTCGATCCAGGCGTCTGAAATGTGTGATTTTTGTGATTTTTGAAGCCGACTGGCGTTCTTGCTGTAGATCTCGGCCTGACACGTGTCAATCTTGCATTGGCAGTCCGTTCGTGTTTTCCAAACGACGGTTATTTCAAACGTTTACCTTTCCTTTCGTACGGCGCGTGTCAGTGATGGGACATTTGCCTCAAAAACGTGGCCCATTAATTATGCATCATGATGGGTTTATGGGTGTACGTGCAACCCATGGGTTACGGGTTATAGCCGGGTTGGCCCGAACCATCCCTATCCGACCCGTCTTATATACACATCCCAAAAAACCCTCAGCTTCATATTTTCAAATTTTCCCCAGAGAACCAGTCCCTCAGTTTTCCGGCGAGTTCTTCACCATTTCCGATTTCCGTTGCAAAGTTCTCCATTCGGCTCCGATCGTCTTCATTCACTCCGTTGGCCAAAACCTTTCGCCCGATCGAATTTTCGACAAAGGTATCCTTCTGACTTCTTCGCCCCTTTTCCCTTTTTCCGCCATTGTTGAGGTTCTTGGGCTTTTAAGCTCTCATTTCCCGTATCTGAGTAGTCTTTAGAAAAATTTTAGCTGTTCCTCTTGATATGCCCGATATTCCTCACCTTGACCCCAACGCTATGTTTGGTTTCTATGAGCGAAATAATAGGATTTATATGTTGTCAGAAGGAATTTGGAAATGTTGTCACTAATGGCAATAAGTGACTTATTGTTTTTGACTAAGACCCCTAGGGACGATGTAAAGTATCCTTCAGGTCTGTTTGCCCCCAAGGCCCTTCCAGGTTGTGCTGATGGCGTCATACTCCTGAATACCCTTGACGCTGTTATAGACCACATTTTTCTTTATTATGTTAAAGATAAATCAGCCTTTCGATCCCGTTTTGAGGGTCCTTCCTTGGCCCCAGTAGTCAAATCGGGGGGGAAGGTCACCTCGTCCTCGTCACGGGATGATTCTAACCCCTTGGTTGCTGCAGGTATGGCCGAGGAAGGTGTTTCTGGGAGGATAGTTGATCGGTTTGATGATGAAGCTGTGACTTCTAGGAGAGGTCGGGATGGGGCTGGTCCCTCAGGGTCAAGTCGGCCTAAGCATCCTATTGGGGGGGATGCTATGATTAGGGACCTTTACGAGAATTTTGGAGTAGATAGACGAGAGTTCAAATTGTTCTATAGCAAAGCCCGACCTTTCTCCTCTGATGCCGAAGTTAAACGATTTTATTATGATGATGCCCTCCTTCCTTTTTTCTATAAACAGTTTCAGCTTGGGCTTCGGCTCCCCCTTGACCCCTTCATTAATGAATTTCTTGAGGAATGGAACATTGTGCCGGCACATCTGGGTGCTAACGCGGTTAGGTATCTTACCGGCTTCATAATCCTTTGTCATGGTCTCGGCTTTGAACCGTGCATGTCCGCTTTTTTCCATTTCTTCCAATCGTCGTATAATTCCTCCACCAGAACCATTACCATCAAGTCTGAGCCCAACAAACCTAAGCTCATGGTTCCTATCTCGAGTGTCGTGAATAAGGTGACGGGCTGGAATAAGCATGTGATCAAAGTGGAAAGCCGTCAGGGTTGGGAGTTCTTAGGCCCGGACCGCAATCCTGTCAAGCCTAAGGTGGTTCACCGTCCGGATTGGAGTGCCGCCTTGATAAAGAGGTTGGAACTGTTTGCTGCTACTGCCGCTCTGGATTAGTCCCGGACCGAGATTGATTTCAAATTCCACGTAGAGGCCGGTCTGATGAGGGGGCCGATTGGTGGAGTTAAGCCGAGAGTTGTAGTGGAAAGGGTGTTGGGTTTCCAAGTGACATGCGCAGCGGAATATAGCAATTAAAATTTTAAGAAACCCAAAGCCATGGATCCGTTCATATGATTAAATCAAATACAACATAATGAATATAGGAATAACTAACCCTTGATGGCTATGAATTTCTCTCTTTGGTCTTGGTGGAGATCTTGAAGCTTTATCACGAACAAATCACGAACTTTGTAAGATGATAAAATTCACCCTCTAGCGGTATCCACACTTCGAACGAATATCAAAGGAGCTTCTTTGATCTTGGTTGCTAGACCAATATTATGAAACACACTTTCACAATACAATAAAGAACTATATGGAATTTATTTTGTGAATTATTTTGTTCCTCAATCAATGATATCTTAGAACAAAATAAAATCTCTCTCAAACTCTTTGAGACTCACAAAAGCACTTGTTTTTATGGTCTGGCCGAATTGGGGTTTTTATACACAATTAAGACCTATTCCAAATAGGAATCTTGTGCCAAAAACCTTCCTAAATCGAATTAGGAATTATTCTGCCGACATACCAGGCGCCCGCCTGGTACCACCCAGGCGCCCGCCCATTTGGGCAGAAGGTCAAGGCCTTTTCGGCTTATTCAGGCGCCCGCCTGGTTCAACCCAAGCGCCCGCTTGGTTGACCAGGAGGCCCAGAATATTTCCAGAAATTCCTTGAAGCCCTTCGACCCTAAATTCCAATATAGTCCTTTTATTTAAGATTCGTTCTATTGTGTGTGACCCTCTAGGATTATACTAAGTTGGCAATGGGTTCAAACATGAAACCATAAGATATGATTAGGTTCTAGCAAACCGTCATACCTACCCAAATAGTATAACTAGATACAAGTTCGCATTCCTTTAGAATATGTCACAATCCCTTTGTCCACGATGTCATTGAACACAAGTCATGGTCAAACAGTCAACTTGTTTTGTTCAATACTTTCTCGATTCCGAATATGTTGATAATCCAAATGACATTGATCCAATCAATTCATTTGAGTCCGGCCGAACATTTCATCAACATCATTCCTACGAGAGGCCCAAGCTTGACATCTCTCCGTGGAGGGACAAATCCATTTAGCTTATTATTCTTCCCAACGAGAATCCGATTATGCCAATCATACCCTTTATAACTACCGTGTTAAGGTAGCGTTTGAATATGTCAAACACAATTTTCATCGAGTGGAAGACTATAATAACTTCATGTCTAAGGATTCAAATGACATAACTAATATGAGATATATGTATGACATAGACCATGACATAAATCTCATAGAGCGGGTCATGTCCAGTACCTTGTTCCAAACAAGTACCCATAAATCTAACATGATCATCCCATGATCATTTAGCCTTTATACTAGTGCTTAACAAGTACTAGGGACGGGGATTATTATAAGTAAACATGAACAACAATAATAATCAAAACATCTCTTTATTGATATGAAATAAATGATAACAATTACAACGTTTATTAAACGTGCCTAGGGCACCACTACCAACAAAGGGGGCGTCGATTCCCGGATTGGGTTATTCACCCAGATCTCGTCTTTTATTCTGATTGCTTTGTGTGCAAGGCCGAGGCCGACAAGTGTCTCAAGGCCAGAGATATTATAGGATGTAATTTCTTCTCCATGCTTGTTTTTGTTTTCCTTGATTGTTCCCATTCATCTTTTTAACTCTCTCTTCTCGTGCAGATCTCTCCATGGAGGATGTCCAGATTATCGAAGAGGAGGAACTCGACCCCGCCATGGCGGCGAGAAGAAAAAAACAATTATCGCGTATCCGGGTATCGAAAAGCGCCATGCCGACATGGCATCCAGGCAGGAGGCACTGCAGGCCCAAGGAGTCGCCACCGTTCCCACGGGCCCCCTGTCATTCAAGTTGGAGCCGGCGGAGAAGAGGTGGAGGTCGAGATTCTTGAAAAGGAAACTGGGATGGAGAATGCTGATCAGTCACAGGAACACAGTCGAAGTCCTGTTGAGGAGGAAATCGACCAGTCGGGTCGTCGGGATAAGAGGCCCAGAGCAGAAGGTGAGGACGATTTAGAGCCCCGCCCAAGAGAACTCCTATTCGTGGCTCAGCCTCGGCTTCGGGTCCTTCTGAAGTCGAGATCAATGATCTGGCTCATGCTCTAGGCAATGTTGTGATCATTCCCGATATTGATGATTCCATCCGCTCTGGTCCTGCTCTCAAACTCGGTGCGGCCGTCATAAAAAGGGCCATGAATCAAAGGACTATTCAGAGATTGGTGTAAACCCGTCCGACCTCTACACAGCTTCGGAACCGCAAGGGCCTACTTATCAGTGAGGTACCTTATATTTCATTGTTTGTTGATTAAAATGCTCTGCTTTTAACGTCTTGATCTCTCCTTCGCAGCTTGCCTCCATTGCCCAGCATGAATACGCGTTGATGCAGCTTGCCATAAGCAACGCTAGGAAATGCGAGGACGAGGTCGAGCCTCTTCGTGTTTCCAATGCTGAGCTGAAGGCCAAAGTAGAAGCCCTTGAGAAGGAGAAGGCTTCATTTGAAGCAGAGTTGAAGAAGGCAGCTGATAAGTCGGCGGAGGCTCATGAGACGGTTCGTCGGCCGAGACGGTGATGAGAACAGCCAAGGAGGAGACTGCTGTGGCGAGGGCCGATCTGGAGAGAGAACGTCAACGAGCGGAGGGCCTTGTGTTAGAGAAAAATGCTGCGGAGGAGAGGCTGGTCCAATTGGAGGAGAGTATTCCGAGTCGGAAGATTCGGGCGGTGGAGGCTTTCAAGAAGGGTGCGGCAATGAAGGCAGCCATTCAAGATGAAGTCGGCACTACCTACAATGATGCCTGGTCTAATCTGTCTCGCCTTCTCTGGATAGACCCCGAAGTTGATATAACTCTTGACAAGCTCGCACGCCTCTACAACCAGGATGCTTACGGTGTTGAGGCACGGGCTGCCCACTCCTTAATTCCGTTTTCTGACAAGGGCCTGAGGGTGATCCACAGCCGAGATCGAAAAGAGGGTAACCCCCCGTGGGTGCCTCCGCCTGTCGAGGAGGGGAATCTTGACGAGCTGATTGCCAGTGTTGAAGAGGAGGCTGACGCCGACATTGATTAGTCTGACCTGAACCTCGTTTTTGTTGTATCCAATGGCCGGTTTGGCCCCAAAACAATGTTTTTTAGTATTTATTTTGCTCGGCCTGGCATTTGCTGGGGGAGCTTTAACACTCGAAATCCTTTAGGATTTGTCTGCCCGGGCCCGGTGTTGGGGGGCGTAACACTTAATCGTTTGTAAGGATTTGTATTCCTTGGTTTGTGTTTATCCCGTCTTGTTCAAGTTGCTTTTCCTCGATTTGAGGAGTCAATAGTCCGAAATGACGATGCACGTTAACCGGTTTGGGTTAGGCTGTAGGCCGTGGTCGATCACCGTTATTGCCATGCCGAACGTCTATTGCTCGGTTTTGCTACGTTAAATCTGTCCGTTAAGACCGACTCAAATCATCTTATGTGCTAGTTGTTAGAACTAGGCTTTAGAAGTTATGCATAAGTGTGCTCGTCAACTTCGTTGGGGTGCTAGCTATTTAAACTAGGCTTTAGAAGTCATGCTTTAAGTATGCTCATCGACTTCGTTAGGTTGCTAGTTATTGGAACTAGGCTTTAGAAGTCATGCTTTAAGTATGCTCATCGACTTCGTTAGGTTGCTAGTTATTGGAACTAGGCTTTAGAAGTTATGCATAAGTGTGCTCGTCAACTTCGTTGGATGATCTCAGTGTTGTAAATAACACTAAGACCGTGTTATACACTATAATCAAAGCTTGATGTAACTTGATGTAAACGAAATAAAGGAAATTTTATTGATGAAATCAAACTAAGACAACTAGATATCAACTATAGAAATCTAAAACTGAAAATTTGATAAAAAGGATAAATAGCTAACCGAGATGCTACTGATAGTATTTCCTCAAGTGCTCAGAATGCCATGGGTGTTTAAGCTCTTTTCCTTCCGGAGTTCTGAGCATGTAGGTCCCTTCCCGTATGATGTGGGTGATGACATAAGGGCCTCCCAGGTTTGGCGAGAGCTTATTCTGTTGTGACTTCAAGTGTGTCGACTCAATTTTTCTGAGTACCCAGTCACCGACTTCAAAGGTTCTCTTTTTTACCTTGCTGTCATGGTAGGCCTTGGTTCTTTGCTTGTAATTGATCATTCTGAGTTGGGCGGTCAGCCTTTTTTTCGTCGACTAGGTCTAGGTCCAGTAGTCGGTTGTACTCATTGACGACCTCGTCATAGTTGGCTACTCTGAAAGTCGGCAGGGCCATCTCGGCTGGTGCCATCGCTTCTGAACCATAAGTCATAGCAAAGGGTGTCTCCCCAGTTGGCCCCCGAGTGGTTGTACGGACGGCCCATAGAGCTAGGGGGAGTTCGTCTAGCCACTTTCCTTGACTGCCTTCCAAATTCTTGGTGAGTGCTTTTAAGACAAGTTTGTTGGCGGCCTCGGCCTGTCCATTGCCTTGAGGGTGGCTTACCGATGACTTCTTGTGTTTGACTCCCAACCTATTCAACTCTTCGGTGAAAGCATCAGAGAATTGTAGGCCATTATCTGTCACCATAGTGTGCGGCACGCCAAAACGGCACCATATATAGTCATGGATGAAGTTGATGGCGTTTTCTTCAGTGATCTTTGCTAATGGTTTTGCCTCTACCCACTTTGTGAAGTAATCGACCGCCACAATTACATATTTGTTGCTCCCTTTGGCTAATGGAAATGGTCCAATGATGTCGACTCCCCACATGTCGAATGGCCATGTCGGTATGACCAAGCTTTGCTCTACGGCCGGTACTTTGGGTAGGTCGGAGTAGCGCTGACATTTGTCGCACCTTTTTACGTAGGCTTTGGCATCCTCCCTCATGTTTGGCCAATAGTAGCCAAGTGTAATGATTTTGTCGGCAAGGGTTCTGGCACCCGGGTGTCCCCCACAGACTCCCCCGTGTACCTCGGCGAGGAGTTTTGACACGCCCCAAGTCCGGGATTCCCTAATAGAACCTCGAACCTGGTGCGCGTAACTAACAAGAAACAAGAAACTAACAGGAAACAGGAACAATACCTGTTAAAAACAAAACTGACATGATATATATACTCAAGAGTAGGGAGCTAAGATAGCTCAAACGAGTTCTAGACCAAGAAAATTAAAACCAAAACAAGTTTACATACAGCGGAAGACATGCCTAGCAAATAAGCTGGCATCAAGAACTGTCTAGGGACAACAAATACTACCCCAATACAAGCCCAGAGTTTATTAACTCAAACAAGATCGTCCTTACCAAAATATAAAAGGACACTAACTTCGAACAAGAATATCCGGCTGAATAAGTTCCCAGCTAAGTCGAGCCTCACTGCGTACTATCCCCTGTTTTCCTGGGGGGGGGGGAACAATTAAACAAATAAAAGGGTGAGATAAATCTCAGTAAGCTATTAACATGCAACTATATGTCATGTTATCATGCAATACAAGTAGATACTCAACTAAACATATATCAAGTATCATCAAGTAACAAGTATAGGAGAGGCTAAGCCAACTCAACAAGTAATCAAGCTCAAGATATGATCAGGTAACAAGTAGTCAAGTAGTGCGAGAGGCTAGACCAGCTCACAAGATGCACAATAAGCCTATCACGCATTGTACCTGAATCCTTCCTTATTCCTCCAAGAATACCATTTGTTGTCGATGCTTTTCTAGCTGAGGACAACCAAGAACAAGAACAAGAACTGATGTGCAGTATATAAGAAGACCTGGTAACCAGTATCCTCCACAAGAACAAGATCCACGTGGTGTACAAGACAAGAGTTAGCATTCACTTAGGTCAGGCTTATTGCTCCAACCAAGGAAGCTATGCCCTTACTATGGCCGGTAGTAAGGGTCAAGCGGAAATACATAGGGACCCGATTGTCACTTAAATCCCAGCTCTCGCGACAAGCGTGAACCTATATATTTTTGAACAAGCAAGGAGAACCAGCTGGACTCACACAAGAATGCACAAGTAGATGTTTACTTGAACTACGAGAACAGAACTCAGTCCCTTATTAGTGGACTACTCTTTATGCACCATGTAATCATGTATCATGTGCTCACGAGAATATGCACCATATAATTATGTATCATGTGCTCACGGAGAATATGCACCATGTAACTATGTATCATGTGCTCACGAGAATATAAGTACACGTATCAATTATTGCGAATACCAATCAAGTTTAACTATGGCACATAAGGTGTCCATGTAACACGATCAATCCAAGTAAGAGTCCATTGATAGCAGACTTCAGTCAAGTAGTAGGGTATATCACTCTGTCACATGCCACGTGCACGTACATATTCATATCACGTTTAACACATTAAAGTGTCTATCATGATACCCTTACTATCAAATAGAGGCCAATACCTTAGACTCTAAACCCGTAATAGAATAGGTCAATTGTACTAGACACAGTCATACTTCACATATATGTATCGTTAGTAATCGAATACATTTCCTAACACATATTGTGTTTCTGTAATTATTCTTTATGCTTTTATATACTTCATTGAGTATATACACGATTAAAACCAATCACTAGTACTTTAGTGTTTGTTCATAACACTTACAATACTCACGTATCAAGTTTAAGTATGTAGGTAGAGTTAATCATTCTCTAACTAGTGTCATAACCCAATTCTTTGGTTATTCAAGCCACTTACCAATCAATCAAGAAGTCACATTCTATCAAGTAAATATATGCAAGATTTGCATATACACATCAAGAATCTTTCAAGTTTATTACCATACTCATGTAATGGTTTCCAAGACATTCAAGACAGTCAAGACTTTTACAAGATTTTATCATCTTGTATCCAAGTTCTCAATCCATTTTCTTGGATGGTTAAACATGTACAAGAGTTAATTAACTTATACTTAAGTTATCA
>JAOWBW010000579.1:124700-174280 GCA_026119855.1 Campanula takesimana
GGCTTTTGCATAGTGTTCTCAAGATCCGTTCGATTCACATGCCAATCCAAGTTAGCTTGATACTTCTCACAGAAAATGGCGCTGATTTGATCCATGTTTGCCTCTCGCTTGGTTCTAGCCCCAAGAACTAACGCAGAGCTATACCATCCAAAGTGCTATGGAATACGCGAGCCATTTGTTTCGTTGGTGCAGTCACGAGCCCTCATGGCCAAACATAATTATCCAAATGAGTCTTGGACACGAGTCACCATGAAACATTGCCACTTTAGGCATCTTGAAATCCTTGGGGAGAGCCCCACTTGGCTAGGGTTGATTGTCTTGGTAGTCGGTGCACTTTGCTTATCCACGGTCTCGATCAACTTGCGCATTTGCTCTTGCATGGCCGTGAACACAGGGTGATTGGAGATGTCGGGTAAGATTCTGACAGAATGACGGGAGGAGTAGTGGAAAGTAGTGGCAGCGGCCATCCCAATACTCAGAGGCAACGAGGGTGCGGTAGTTTGCTAGCAGAGAGGTAGCCACCAAGCAGTTCGGGGAAGGTTCATAGACAGCCTTGTTCTTGCTCATGGTAGTGAAACCTTGTTGGGTGTAGAGGAAAGGAGGTGGAACATTGCGGTAGCTTGGGAATGGAAGGCAGTGGCATTGGTGTTGGGGGACAGTTGGTATTGACCTCTTCATCCTCGACATAAATGAAATTCTCACCATCGGGCACCAGTTTAGTTCTCTTTTGTTGAATGTGACCCTTTAACTGTTGGTCTAGTCTTCCAACATCTTGTTGCTTTCCTCGAGATTCTTGATCTTGGCTTCGAGACGGCGAGGAAGTTCTGGAGGCTTGGGGGAATACCATTGAGAATGGTCTCGATGTTGAGCTCGGCGGCACTAGCAAGGGGAGCAGAGACTGAAGATGAAGCGGGAGTTGACATTGCTGATGACGAGACTGAGAACGTAGGCAATGAAGCTTTAGGAGAGGGGGAAGGCTCATGCAAAGTATATTTTAATTACAAAAACGTACATTATTTACATCCTAATTGGTTGGAAGGGGTACCCCTTTTCACAAATAGTTAGAGACTACGATTAGTGGAGGCCATCACTACGTCTATTGACCCTCGTTTTTCACCTGCATTGCACACCCCCAAACGGAAAATTGGGCGAGGGTCCCATAGGGCAAGCGGCTTCCACCAACCATCGGATCTTACGACTAACCCTTCCTTAAAGGCATTTAATGCGATGTTTATGTTGCATCCTACGCAAGTCAACGATGAGCGGAGATCTTGACAACAAACACTCATCTCACCATGGCACGTCCCTTGTAGGGAAATCACTTTTTTGTGCACTTTCTCTCAAAGATCTTGATTCATCATTGACTTGGGGATGACTCGACATAGACAGCACGTTAATTGACTATTAGAAAAAGCTAGCCAACCAACCGGTCAAACCTAGGTGTGTTACCTATACTAGTGTGGGTTGACACGGTTAGGTAAAAGGTTCCCACCGTATACGGTGAGTGGAATAGACGAGTGACTCGAAAAAGAGTGCGACAGTAGCGCACAAATTCCTGCACATCGAATACTCCGGGTAATGGGGACTGTGTGCAGTGCTGACACGGACTAGTGGTAGTGTGCGGTAAAAACTAATTCTTTTTTAAGGAGAAAAGAGAGAAGTTTTAATGTTTAGGATTGATGCATGCTGAGCAATGCATGAGAGAGAGAGAGAGAGAGAGAGAGAGAGAGAGAGAGAGAGAGAGAGGTAATGTACAAGGGAGCATAGCAGATTTTTGTTTGACCCTAATACTAAAGCGAAGATAACAAGGGTACATGGTACAAGGTACAAGGTACAAGTATTAACATGGCGGAGTGCGCGGGTGCATGTGTAAACATGGCTTAACTGTAGGGGGCACGTGAAAACATGGCAAGTGTGCATGTGCAAACATGGCAGGTGTGTGCAGTGTAAACATGGCAGGTGTGTGCATCTGGAAACATGGCAAGCATCATGATGTGACGAAAGTTAGACCCACTAAGTTTGAAAAAGTTGCAAAGCAAGTCCCCAGCAGAGTCGCCACTGTGAATACCCCTTCCGATGAAGCGAAGCATGGGAAGTATCTTGTGATTATTTTTATTTACAAAGGGAATATTCTTAACGACATTAAAATTATGAGAGTCGCCACGCCGTTTTAATTAAAGCCAAAACATTGAAAAAAGCATTTTTAGTGGGTTCGGGGGTCAAATTACAACAGAGAAGAATATTGGACGTTATCACTCCTATTGTCCGAATTGATCGGTCTTCTATCATGATGAATGTGTTAGTAGTGTGTTAGTGATTTAGACCAGATCCGAAGATTTCCTACGTTCCTCTCAATGTGAGAAGCTCAGGTCAGCGTAGTTCGCAGAGAATTAGAATAGGCAGAGAAGAATCGGGATCATGCATAATGAGGGGGGAATTACCTAAAGATTAGGGTTTAGAAGTAGTTCCTAGATCATCCTCGGGTTGATGAACCCTAGATCATCATCGGCTATGAAATAACATGCTAACATGAAGATCACACCCTAAATATAGCATAAATAAGGTTTAATCTATGAACACGAAGAACATGCGAAGAACATATTATGAACATATGAATGAACATGCAAAGCACATGAAAAAACTATGAATAAACATGCAAGAACATGAATATTAAAGATCTACATTAAAAATGATGCAAGAACATGAGAAAAAGTTAGAAAACTTACCTATATTGGCAAGAAATAAACCTTGGATCTTCTTGAGTGTTTGAATGCTTAATTAGGGAGAAAGTGGTGTTAAAGAACTCCAAAATTCGGACTTAGAGCTCTCAAAATCGGACCCTAAACCAATAGCATGGGATTGGTTTATATAGTAAACTGAGGGGAAGATCTGACGGCTGAGATCATCTGGGACAAAGGTGGCCGCATGGCCATGATTGAATCCGGCGACAAGAGTGGCCGTGTAGCCAAGGTCGACGCGTAGCAAGGTTGGCCACGTGGCCAATTCTGCTGGCTGACTTGATTCTTAAGCTAGGGTTTCTGCATGGTTTTAAGGAAACCATTTATTACCTATTTTGATAGATTTGTCATAAATGAGATATTCCGGGAATCCGGGACAAGTCTTTGCAGGTTTCTAATTCCTATAAAGTCCTTGTATTTTTGGGAAAGTCCTAATAAACTCATTTTCAGGTCGGGTACTAATAAAGCGTTAATTGTTCGTCAGTGACCCCCTCCTTAACTGGGAATCCCGACACAATCATCATATACTCTCTCAAGAAGTTTAAAGAATCTTCAGCGGGAAGACCCGGAACTTAGACAGCTGACTAAATTAATGGCCCTTTGCCTCATAGGTCTTAGCTGCATCAGTCAAAACAATGCAAGACACCGATGTTTCGACCTTGGGCCTAGCATACTCTTTCATTAAAGGATTATCCATCACTACTTCAATTTCTTCTCCCTCGGTGGAATAAGTTTCCAATTCACTTAAAAACTACCTCTGTCTCGATGACAGAAGCTTCAGATTCAGACTCACTAATAGAGGGAATGCCCCTATCAAATAATCTATCAATATTATCGTTCAAAGGGACCAACTCGGGATCCAATGAACGCCTACCAAACATACACTGATTAAATTAACTTGTATATCACAACAAGTCCCCGGCAACGGCGCCAAAAACTTGATGGATAAACTCCACTGTAATAAACCTTGCAAGTGTACAAGTGCCAAAGCAGCAGCAGCAGTATACAAAAGTAAGGGTCGAACCACAGAGACTCATGGATAAACAAGTTGATTTAATTAGTGCAAAAGTAACAAGGGTTTTTTTTATTTGATTGTTTTAAACTAAATTTAACTACTAAACAATGAAAAGTAAACTAAATTAACAGGCAAAATAACGCAAAGATTGAATTCAAGATTTGACAACGAGATTCACGGATTGGGGTTCACAATACATTCACTTTATGCTATTTTTATTAATAAAGACATCAATATCATTCTAGGGTTCATTCACAAAATCAAGAGTTGGGATGGTTTGGTGTGCGATTTGCAACTCAAATATTCTTCTTTTATTACACTTCCAGTTACGTATAATAATAATCAAATAATTCATGAAGATCAAAGAATGTATGAACCTAGACCCGTTGATTTCAGTTACGTCCTCAATTGGATCTAAGAGGTAAAATAATGGTCAATGTATCAATCACCCACGTTAATGGCCCAATTGATACCCACAAATTCTAGGTCCAAAAGTATCTTAACATAAATCTGAAAACCTAGAAAGAATTACGAATATTTTACCACTCTAGAATAATATTGAATTATGGATTAAGAACTATAGCATAAAGATCATGTATTGTTACTACCAATCCGCAAATCACAAGAGAATTAGCTACTCATACTCATAATGATTATCACAAGAAAAGAATTAAAATCATAAACCTGGATATTACTCTTGAGTAAATAAAACTTCAATCTTGTTACAATCTTAAAAACCTATAAATAAAGCATAAGATCCCTAATGGCTCCTGATGTGTTCTTTTTATACTAGGGTACAAGATCTCCAATTAAATAAAGGAAAAAAACAATTCCTAAACCAAGGAGGACACTTCAAAAAGCTGAATCGGGAAATAGAGCGCGCGCACTATGGGAAAGGGAGCGTGCGCACCCTATGAAACCTCACAAATCCGACCTTCTGATCAAAGAGGGCGGCGCACTAGGATGGATGGGGCGTGCACACCCTTGCTGTCTTCATAAATCCAACCTTCTGATCAAAGAGGACGTGCGCACTATCTTAAAGGGGGCGTGCGCACCCTGAATATTTCCTCAGAGATCTTCTTATTTCTTCTGAATTCCTTTATAGACCTTGGCCCAAAGATTTCTCCAAAATTCCCCTCATGTCCTTTCTGTGACTTTAAATCCAAAATTCCTCCTCTTTTTCCACAATTTTCCTTGTACTTAAAGACACTTAAAACAGCTATTAAAACACCAAAATACCCGAAGATTAGCTCAAAGATAAGAAACGAATGTATTCAATATTGATGTGTAAAAACACATCCATCATAGGTGCATTGACCGAGGATAATATTCAGTACTTTCAATCAGCTCCATGAACTGATCTGATGATCGAGGATATTCAAAAGTCTACAACAACAACAAAATCAAGATATTCTGCATCCAGTACTTTCAATGTAGGTGCATTTATCGAGGATAATATTCAGTACTTTCAATCAGCTCTATGAACTGATCTGATTGATCGAGGATATTCAGAAATCTACATCAAACCGTCTAGTACTTTCAATGATGAATTGATCGAGGACATGTCAGTACTTTCAATCAGCTCCATGAACTGATCTGATTTATCGAGGACATTTAGGGATCCAGTACTTTCAATGTAGGTGCATTGATCGAGGATAATATTCAGTACTTTCAATCAGATCCATGAACTGATCTGATTGATCGAGGATATTCCCCTAGAACTATCGTCAACCGCGATGCTCTATCAGCAAAGGGTATATTCAGAATTGGGTCAAGGACATTGATTCCTCAGTATGGGTTACTCTCTCTGAACTCTAAACTTTAATTACCGCAGTATTGTTTTCAAAAAGGATTTTCAAAATACTCAAACGACCGTTTTTGCGTGTTTTCAGAGTCGAACTACGTTTGGTTGATTTCCTCCCAAGGAATACGTAGGCAGCTTTATAGCACGACCATACCCAAAGTTCTAAATGGTGTCTTTCTATCGACGACGTTACTTCTTCCATAAGTATCGTCGCCGAGGGGCTCTGTAGACACCCCATTTTGAACTCAAATTTATGATTACACTACTCTTGTGTCTCGCCTTTGTGTTTGGATGAAACCCGTTAGTTTTGTCATGTTTCGTTAAGTTTCTAACTGACTTGTTAGTCAGGGGCTAAACTGAACAAAGGAACTATAGACAAGGACAAACAGTATTAAAGCACTGGATGCCTCGTACAAGACATCAATGTCTCGTACGAGACATATCCTCTGTCTGCGGGAATAATCCACTTTCCTTCTCCGTCCCGATCTCTTTCTTGGCCAACACTCTCCTAAACCGGGGGAATATCTAATAGGAGACTTCCTGAAGGTTTCCTACTGATTCCTTACCTAATTAAACCTCTCCACCTCCTTGGCTGGTCCCTAAGCAATCTAAACCTATAAATAAAGAGTCTTTTAACCCTAAACTCTCCTAATGCTAGTTAATGGTTCCTAGTCATCCTAAAAGAGGTTAACAATTCTCCAATCAGTCTCTCTCTCAAGAATCCCGTTTTTATTCCTCTCTCACACAAAACACCACCAAAAACCCATCTTTTCAAGCCAAAACCATCACAAAACTCTTGGATCATCAAGGCCTTAGTCAAGCCATCAATTGGAATCTCAAGAACGCATTAGGTAAACTCCTACACTTTAATCTCTACTTCTCATCTCTTTCTTTGTTTTAGAGTAGTGTAATCCGATCAAAAGGATCAAGCCTAGAGCCTCTCCAATCCATGGAGATGGTCTCGAAACACATGATCCGACATTCCAATAATTAAGAAATTAATTATTGGCTTTACTTGTTTTAATTACTTGTTCTTTATTTGATTAAAAAAACCTAAGAAAGACCAATCCTAGATTGGGTGGATTGGGTGCTCCTTGACCTTCCCAATCCATAACTTAACCCCCGAACTCAAGAATCTCACAGTCCGTGTTCCGTTCAACAACATGGTGGCGACTCTCAAATCAAAAAGGCCGAGCGGGAATCTTCTCGGGTGCAAACAGTGATGCACCACCATTTCATATCCCATTTCCGGTGTTCCAGCTCGATAAAAATCCAGCATCATCGGACTTTGATGTTGGTGCAGCAACGGATGGTGGACGATAGACCGCACCATTGGCTCAGTGTGAACTAAATATCCGAAATTAGAACGGGTACCCATTTCAGATCTGGAGTCTCTAACGGGTTCTCCACCTTCTTCATCGGAGAAGCTACTAGTGGTGGTGCTGTAATGTCCCCCCATTCATTTCAATGTGTTTCTTCACTGTTAGTTTCTTTTTGTTCCAAATCTATTTTGAATACATTTGGTCTCTTTAATTTATCTTGCTCTGGCCGTGGTGTGATTTCACATATTTAGTCTTAGTTGTAATTCTTCTTTTTGATGCTGCCATCGAAATCGGAATAAACCGAGGCATTACTATCTTGATTGTTGTTGGTCTGAATCTGGGGGAGAAGGTGAGTATTTGTCTAGTCATCCGACACGTAAGCGTTGACCTGGTCAACAATTGCCTACTAGGACTCGTCCGTTAAATATTTAACTGGCGTTAGAAATGTGGGTTAATTTGTTACTAAATCTAGTACGCATCATACATTTAGTGTTTCAGCAGTACGAGTGTCAAATTGATGTTGGGGTCATAGTACAAGGGGCAGAAAAGCAGTTTACTCGGACAAGAATGTCCAAAATACTATTCATCATTTGTCATTTAAGGAATAAAACAACTAAGAACTTTAAACTGAGGCATATCAAAAAGGAAAGAAAAACCTTAAAACTGGGACGGAGGAGTACCTTTCTTTCACTAGGTAAGTACGTGGTGATGAAAGTTTAATGGCAAATTATACCTAAAATCATATAGCACCATTCCAATCAAACTGTCTTAAGTTTTTTCGCCACATTAGACTTTAAAGTGAAAATTATTGGCCAATCAATGTTTTTTTTACGGAATTCGTTAAAAACTTAGTTAAAAAGCACGTGATATGAACATGACTAACATAATTGACTAATTTAAACTTGATATTACTTTCAAAGGGCTAAATGAAAATATTTTAGTTTTAATTGGTTAAAAACTATAACCACCACCACCACCCATGACTAAATTCATTCAAAGCCCAGAAAATGAGAAAATAAAATCTAAAGCATTTCAAATTCATGAAGGCACACATAGTCCACCCAAAACCACCACCGCGTCATAGCACCATCATCTAACCATCACTATCACCACCACCATCATTTCACAATCACCACAACACGATTTTTTTTTTCAAATAATTCCGTTTGGAATCAATATCTCCCAAATGACACAATAGAAATTTTATGTACCAAAATGACCACTTCTTGGAAGTCGGCATTGGCAATGCCGTTTTTGGCATGAAGTCGGCATTACCAATGCCGACTTTAGGTCAGGGGTAATTAGGGTTAATGGGCTAATGGATAATTAAGAAGAGAGAGGGATTAAGAGAGAAGGGGACACGGCTGACAAAAGGCAGAAATCGGCATTGCCAATTACGATTTCTGGCAAAAGCGGCAATGTCAATGCCGATTTCGTTTATTACTTTTGACCCACCCACTGACCGACGCTCCCCCTCCCCTTTAAACTCTTCTTCCAGCCTTCTCTCTTCTCCATCTCTTTCTTTCTCTGCATCTCTACAGTCTATCTCTACATCTCTACATCTCTATCAGTTGTCAATTTCTACCAAATATTAAAGATCTTGTCAAAGATCTTGTTGAGAAGAGGGAATAGGGGAAAATAATCTAAAAGCCTTACTCGCAGTTACGTTTTTGAAATCAAGAGGTTAGTATTATTCATAAATTTGATGAAATTAGAATATGTTAATTTGTGTTTGTTACAATTTGATGAAATTAAAATATGATTTTATGTATATTTATGTGTTTGTTACAATTTGATGAAATTAGAATATGTTAATTTGTGAGTTTCTTTTAATTTGATAATACATTTTAATTTTTTTGTGATGTTGTATTAATTTAACAATAGGTTATTTGTTAAAATTTGATGAAACTTGACATTAACATACGAATTTCGTCAGAAAGTTAACAAAAATGCCCACTTTCTGTCAGAAACTTAACTGAACTGTAAAAATTTAACGGATTTTGCGTCTTTCTGTTAAATATTTAACGGACAGGCCCTCTTTTTACTGAATTATAGTTTAATATTTAACAATAGTGTCTTTTTGTCAAAAAATGCCACTTTCTGTCAAAAACATAACTAAACCGTCAAAAAATTGCCCCTTTTTCAGTTAAATATTTAACGGACCAGCCCTTTTTTCACTGAAACTTGACATTATACGAATTTCGTCAGAAATTTAACAAAAATGCCCACTTTCTGTCAGAAACTTAACTGAACTGTCAGAACTTTAACGGATTTTGCGTATTTCTGTTAAATATTTAACGGACAGCCCCTCAATTTTACTAAATTATAGTTTAATAATTAACGGTTGTGTCTTTTTTCAAAAAATGCCACTTTCTGTCAAAAACTTACTAAACCGTTAGAAAATTGCCCTTTTTCAGTTAAGTATCTAACGGACCAGCCGTTTTTTTAACTGAATTTTAGTTTAATTGTTTTGTTTTGTGTTTTCAGATGGACCAATATAATGAAAACCAACCATTTGTTGATCCCGGGCCGTTAGACACCTCTGTATTAAAATGGCAAGATAAATACCGATCAAATTATATTTGGGCTCAACAAGATGTTGAGAGTATGAGATTTAGGCGCGGTCCGGATCTCCCCCAAAATTTGGATGTTAGGATACAGGAGAAACTTTAGAGGTTGGATTTTACGGTGTATATAAATAGGTCATTTCAATATATAACTGGCATTTGCTAGAGGCTTTGGTTGAGCGATGGCGTCCAGAGACGCACACATTTCATTTCCAGTTGGGGAGATGACCATCACCCTTGAGGATGTTGGCATTTTATTTGGCCTTCCTATAGACGGGCTACCTATGATTATTTCCCAAACCAATAGGCAGAAATCGGAATGGTGTCAATTATGCCACGAGTTACTTGGGATTCAACTACTTGAATCAGACTTGAAAGGTGGTAGATTGTCTATTAAGTGGATTATAGACCAATTGACTGAGTGGGAGGAGCTTCCCGCAAATGCCCAACCCCATTTGGTTAACTAGTATACTCGGGCTTATATTTCGATAAGCTTAGGGGCACATTTGATGCCGATACGAGCAATATCTTGGAGAAATTGATGTACCTCCACTGCTTATGGATGTTAACACGATCGGGAATTACAGTTGGGGTAGTGCAGTGTTAGGCTTTTTATATCGGGAGTTATGTGTAGCGACAAAGCCAAAATCGAAAAGTTGTGCTGGGTTCTTAACAATTGTACAGGTATGTCAATTATATTTGTTTATATTATACTAGTGGAGAAAATATGTTTTGTACGTGACTAAATTTTTCTTTATGTTTTTTTTTAGCTTTGGGCTTGGGAAAGGTTGTGTGTGTACGACCAACAAGGACACGTGGAGATGCCATTCTTGCGGATGCATTATTGCCATATGGTTGCAGGTATTCTAAAATTAATTCATTTTAACTGCACATAATATGTTATGTACTTAATTTTGATTATTACTCACTATTTTGTATGTCAAATTTCACCATATGTAGGTGGCATGGTCCCTTGTCATTTACACATCTTACCATCCACAACTTGCATGGATACCGAGATCAGCTGGCGTATTTGACTGATGATCAGGTTGAGTGGCAGCCGTACGCAAGTGTCCAGGGTCCTGCATATTGCTTCCAGGGACAGGCTATATGGAGAGCGAAGGTGCCCCTCATTTGCTTTGATAGGGTTGAGTGGCACCTTCCTGATCGAGTTATGAGGCAATTCGGGATGTTACAGAATATCCCTGACACACACGACACGAGTGAGTACCTGCATGGAATTGACCGACGAGGTCGGTCAGAAGTCAGAAGTTAATTGGGTTGACTTCCACATAGTGCCCATTGGAATGTGGAATGGACGAGCTAATTTAGTGGTGGCTGGGCAATATGGTACCGAGGATATAGATTACACACATCCCTATATGTTATGGTACCATATAATTACCCGGTAATTGATCCAGAATCCAAATGTTGTAAAGGATGAGGGGTACAGGGCGCATGCTAGTCGTTATGAGGGTAAGCTAAATAGTACATATATTACTTTAGTTCATTTTTATTTTATACCATTTTATCGTCATAATTATATTCATTTTCAATTGATTTCAACAGATTCAAAACTTTCAGCGCGCGTACATATCCAACGAGAATGCCATATCTGAGGCAGAGGGATACGGCCTACACTCACAACACCTATATCTTACACGCGGTCTCATCAGACAATCTTTATCATCTATTAGACAGTAGAAACGACTGGATTCCTCCAACCTCCCCCACCACCAGTAGATCGTGCTCAAGAGGTACCACCGAGACCGAGACTAACCCGGGTTCGTAGACATGCTCAACACGTACAAGAGGATCAAGAGCTACATGTTGAGGAGGCAGCGAACGAGGGGGGAAATGGCGAGGAAGAGAATTACTAGGGGAGATAACGAGGATCCTAACACCTTTACAGGACATGATTCTTTCTCCAGGGAGGAAACTATGGATTCTCTCATACACAGATGGATTATACTCCAACTCCACCTCCAAATTTTGGTTTTAGACCATATGGTTCGGAGAGTGGGAGTGGAAGTCAAAGAAGAAGCCTTGATCTACCTTAAGTTATGTATGGGGAGGTTCCACATTTTGGTAGGCGTACGACTGACATAGACCCTACTCAGCTACCAGAGACATCACATCGATCTGTAAGTCAAAGAAGGAGCATTGATCTACCTTCGGGTACTTATGGGGAGGTTCCACATTTTGGTAGCCGTATGACTAACATAGACCCTACTCAGGTACCAGAGGCTTCCCATCGATCTGGTTCAGGTCAAACTTCCGCATCACGTTTGGAGGGTCGTGTATTTTCTCGCATTTTGCCTAGGAGAGGTGATAGGACACGTAATCCTCCTAGTAATTTCACCCCATCTGCTTATCCATGACGGATTTCCTATGTGACCGGGATGTGGTCACTACATATTTGGATTGATGTATTATTTGTATCTTTATGTTGAATGAATTTTCAAATAATAGGTTTAAAAAATATATATATACCAAAACAACAACCCTAAAAACTTATATACCAAACTAACACTTTTTTGTAAAACCGTAACTCATCAAATTTAAGTCCAAATTAACCAAATAAATAGCCTATAGAAATATCATACAGAGTACAACAAAATTTGTTTAAACACTTTTTGCCAAATCCTAGTCTAAGTATATCAAAAACAGCCTTCAAAATCATGAAAAAAATCAAGATTTTGATTAAATACTCAACTTTGACCACCCATAACTAATTCAATTTAAGTCCAAATTAACCAAATAAATTTCCTATAGAAAGATCATACATATTACAAAAAAATTTGTTTAAACACTTTTTGCCAAATCCTAGTCTAAGTATATCAAAAACAGCCTTCAAAATCATGAAAAAATCAAGATTTTGATTAAATACTCAACTTTGACCACCCATAACTCATTCAATTTAAGTCCAAATTAACCAAATAAACTGCCTATAGAAAGATCATACAGACTACAACAAAATTTGTTTTAACACTTTTCATCAAATTCTAGTCTAAGTATGTCAAAAACAGCCTTTAAAATCATGAAAAAATCAAGATTTTGGTGATAAAGAAAATGGATCTTTTGTAGGTATAAATTCAAAAATAAAATAAAATGATATGTAACCATCACTTTCTAGATTTCATGAATTATGAGACAGGTACATCGAAAAGACTAGACATCAGTCCAAAAATGGATTTATCAGAGCTGTCAAAAACGGCACTAGCGATACCGTTTTTATCAGAACTGTCAAAAACGACACTACCACTCCCGTTTTTATCAGAACTGTCAAAAAAGGTACTGGCAATGCCGCTTTTATTCAGAATACTTTCTCTTTAAAAGGCTCGGTGACCTCAAAACTAATTCATCCATCTCTCTCAAAACAAGATTTATAACTGTCAAAATGGATCCATCACTCCCCCGTTGGTATCTTGGACGACAACCTTTTCCTGGTCATCCCGGTCAACCCTCTAATCCGCAATCTAATCTCTCTCAAATTGAACGAGAGTTAGAATCTCCACCACCTCATATTATACCTGGTCCCGCCGGTGTCGCACAGTCCGCCATGCGTCGGCATCGCTCTGGAAAAGCTCATGTCTCTTAAGGACCCCCGATGTCGACACAAGAGTCTATAAGGAGAGCGATTAAAGAGCCGGTGGTGTATGTACCCCAATCTGAATTTGACCAACTTAGAAGAATTCTAGGCACCATTCAGGGATAAACTGATAGGCCAAGACCTCACTAGGACAAAATATGGACACAGGGACTGTTCTGGAATTAAAAGATTGAAAAATCCAGAAGGTAGCCAACATGAGTCGTACGGCTACTTTGAGCACTATCAGCCCCTATAAATTGAACCCCTTGCTGATCATTCCAGGGGGGAGAAACGATTATTGCTAGTGTTACTCTGTTAAAATCACTCCAAAAGAGTGTTTAGAGTGAAAAGAGAGAGGAAGATTGGCCTAACCAAACATAGGTAAAGCCACCTTCTCCCCCATCCTTCTCTCCATTTCATCTCCTTGTTTGTTCATATTTATTTGCTCATCTCTTACATTTCTTACAAGTCTTGTCCATCTCAAGCAATTTATATTTCTTGCAAGTCTTGTCCATATCAAGCAATATATATATATATATATATGTATTACAAGCCTTGGCATTCCAAGCTATATATATATCACTATTATGTATACATATAGTCCAAACCATGAATGATTCAAGGTGCCCTTCATACTTTGTGTGAAAGTGGTTCTAACCTAAAGATGATCATGGTTTGTTGATATTTCTTGTTTGTTAATCTATTTTAATGGAAGAGGAACATGTATTGGTTGATTATATTGTTCATTGGAAGCAAGGATGATCATTTGGATGATAAAGTTTCAATCTTTATCATCCAAAATTTGATCTAGCTTCAAACTCCCTTTGTGGTCATAAAGATCAAATCTTTATGACAAATAATGTTGCCCCAAGGTTGCCTTTGGCTTAAGGATCCACTCTTGTGGTGAAAGCTCAAATCTTTATGTTAATTTTGCTTTGATTTGGCCATGATAATCATGTGGGATGATAAAACCTTGGTGTTTATCACTTCCCCTCTTGATTTAGCCTTGAAATCCCATTTTGGGTCATAAAGATTGAATCTTTATGCAATAATTTGGTCTCTAAAAGGTTAATAATGTGTAAAAATGCCATCTTGATGATAAAGTTTCCATCTTTAGTCATCAAATGGTCATTTTGGTTCAAAAGCCATGTTCATCAACTTTTCATAAATTTCTCCAATGATTGCCTTTGATCACACCCAAGTCTTGGTTTTTGGGGGCTCTTTTGATGATCTAAGTGCATAGGAATGATCTTTTCTAAGTTTTTTTGTTAACCATAAACTGGAAATCAGAACAGTTTAGTCCAGTTTCAGCAGAATGCTCTGTTTCTGCCTGGAACTGGACTGTTTTTGGACAAACTGTAAAAATTCAGGAAGAGTATACTCTAGCCGTACGGCTACTCTGGGCTCAGAGGGAAAAATGTCAATTCTGTCCTCTGATCCCTGTTTTCTTAATAAAGGACCCCCTTTTCAGTTAAATTTTGAATAAAAGTTAAAACAAACTCTTTTCCGTTAAACACACACACACACATGCACTTTTGTTAACCAACATTAGGGAGACTCGGAATCATCCGAGGCGACTTGGGTGACGTAAAACTCTTCCCAAGGCGTAACCTGACCTCCGAACTAATAGAATCTCTAACATTTTCTTTTGTTGGATTAAATAATTACAAAAGTGGCGACTCCGTTAAGTTTTTGTGAGATAACCGCGTTTGGCATTTCTTCCCTAAAACAACTTTAAAAAACAAACGAAAACCCTTTCTTTGTTTCTTTCCGGGGGATGGGATCCTTACAGGTGGAGCATGAACATTTCCAGCGCAGACCTTGGCTATCTGCAACGGAGTATCTCACTGCAGAGGGTACATATTATCCGTTGAAAATGATCAAGGAGAAATGCGATAAATATGACAGGGTGGAACAGGTATAATATAAACATTATTTATAATTAAGGTTAATATTTAAAAATAATTGGTCGTTATTTTTTTAGTCTATTAGGTTGTTGTTGTCAAGGAGTGCACACGAAGTGAATATGGGTCTCTTTTTGTGACTTTAAGGATCATACGGATACAATTGAAGCTACCATAGGTGACAAAGTGCTTAAGGAAAGTGAGTATGGAAGTGATATAGGTGTTGGTGCTGTTCTAATTCTTAAGCAAGTATGAAATAATTTCCTTAACATTACACTCCCTAAGGATATTTCCTTAACATTTTGTTATAAATGTTTGTTTTGTTGATCTATTAGGTTGTTGTCTTCGCCGTCTCATGCTAAAAAAAAATCCTTAACATTCACTTTCCAATGTTTTAAGGTATTCCCTAAGGATTGTTAAGTTAATTTGTTGGACATATAATATTTGGATTTATGTTGGATTTCCTATGTGACCGGGATGTGGTCACTGAATTTTTTGGATTTATGTTATATTTCCTATGTGGCCGGGATGTGGTCAATGAATATTTTATTTATGTAATATTTCCTATGTGACCGGGATGTGGTCAGTAAGTGTTTGCGATGATTAATGAAGTATTTATTGGACATGTTATTTTTATCAAGTAAAAACCAATATTCAGCATCATTTTTTCAAACACTTAATAAAATAACATTCACAAGTAAATATATATATATTACAATTACAAGTTCAATTAAAATAATAACACTTAGTAATTTAAGTTTAACAAATAAAATAACATTCACGAATAGTTAAACATATTACAAGTTCAAATAAAATAACATCCACGAATACTTAAACATATTACAAGTTCAAAGTTCAAATAAAACAAACATTCACGAATAGTTAAACAAACATATTACAACTACTAGAAAATAACATTTAATTCTGCTCCCTAATAGTTCGACACCTTCTTTTAGTGTGACCTTCTTCCTTGCAATCCCGCAACGAAACTTCGTTTCTCCACCTGCCAATCCATCCTATTTCTAATCCGCCTTGATTTAGGTCTTCCTTGCTTCTTATCACGTCGGTCCATCGGGTTAGGATAAAAACTTGGACAAGATGATCTACATTCCAATAAGCCTCGTCATGGATCGGATTAAAAGTGCCCTCCATGTATTGTAGTATGCCTCAAGACTGTAAAAGGAATCAACAAAATTCAAACCATCAATATGTTGGGCTTTAAAGCAGGCAAGAACATGCGAACAAGGGTAATGATATTGCACCAATTTGCCACAAGTGCATGTTCGAGGACCCAATTCCACCACTTGAACCTTTCCACCCCTTTCACTGCGTCGCCCAGTTGTAACTTGATAAACACGTACTGGAAATATGTTAAACCTTCAAACATTATGATAGCCAGCCTTCTTCAAGTTGAAGTCATATTTTTGTTGGACCCTTTGACTGAATAGTAGTCTCGCATTTATGTTGGGGTTACCAGGGTACCCCCTAAAGCCCTTATTGATCTCGAGAGTCTACTTTGAAAGTATTCACACACCTATAGAAGGGCGAGCTCAACAATTGCTGAAACAGGCATCCCCGTACTCCTTTCATGACACCATTAAAACCTCAGACAAATTGGTAGTCTTAATGCCATACATATATCCACCATCATGCGCCATTGACCACTTTTTAACATCCAAAAACTCAAACCATTTAACTGCCTCGCGATTGATTATACGAATCTGAGCCAAGAAATTTTTCATCTTTCGTTCCTGGGTGGCGCTAACAGCACGCCAAAAAGATCTTTTAAGCCAACACCTTATGAGCGTAAAGGAAATTAGCTCGTAAATGCAACATGCACCACCTGTGCTGACACGCCCCCAAGTCCTGGGATTCCCTAATAGAACCTCGAACCTGGTGGGTGTGACTAACAAGAAACAAGAAACTAACAAGAAACAAGATGACATCTGCTAATA
Source organism: Campanula takesimana (assembly GCA_026119855.1). Classification (NCBI taxonomy): domain Eukaryota; kingdom Viridiplantae; phylum Streptophyta; class Magnoliopsida; order Asterales; family Campanulaceae; genus Campanula; species Campanula takesimana. The sequence goes on from JAOWBW010000579.1 coordinate 141,598, forward strand.
ACAAACTGACATGATATATATACTCTAGAGTAAGGAGCTAAGATAGCTCACAACACGAGTTCTAGACAAGAAAATTAAAACCAAACATGATTATACACAGCGGAAGACATGCATAGCACATAAGCGGTCAATACAAGATGTCTAGAGACAACAAAAGACAACAAGTCTACCCAAAATACTGAGTTACATAACCTATAATACATCGTCCTCACCAAAATGTAAAAGGACCACGATCCCCAAAAGAATAACCACCTGCGTAGTAAGCTCCCAGCTAGGTTGAGCCTCACTGCTCACTATCACTAGCCTTCCTTTGATCTAAGGAAAACAAATAAACAAGAAACGTGGTGAGATAAATCTCAGTAAGCTATTAGATGAAACTACATGACATGTTATCATGCAATTCAAGTAGATACTCAAGTAATCATGTATCAAGTATCATCAAGTAACAAGTATATGAGAGGCTAAGCCAACTCATCAAGTAGCACATAAGGCTAAGCTATCACGTTACAAAGGATATTGCTTCCTTCCTTATCCCTCCCAAGAATACCATTATTGTCGTAGCTTGTATTGTCGCGCCCCAGACCCGTGGTCCTACTTGGCCCCACGCTCGGGACACGAGTGGAAGACGTTATAAAAAACTTTTTGAAAAAAGTTTTCGAAATGTACTTTTATAAAGTTTAGCAAAAACACACTTGAAGTCAAAGACTTCACTTAACTTTAAACAAACTTTACAACCAACTTTCACAACGAAAGTACTTAGCCCGAAGGCTTACAAACTTTTAAACAAATGTACATACACCAACATGATCCAAAATAGGTGTGACAACAGAAAGTACGGGTACTCTACCCAAAAGGTTTCACATTACATAATGCAACCTTAACAAAACAAGTCCCAACTCTTACCACTCCAACGTCCTCCCGTGCCAAGTGTCCTATCCCCTGGACCAGCCTTATCTAAAACAGTAAACAAATAAAGGGTGAGAATAAAATCTCAGTAAGCTACTAAAATGCAACTACGTTACATGCTGATATGATAATCATAAAGAAACAATATCAACAAGTAATCACATAGCATATAATACATAACATGAGAGATAACATCAACTCATATATCACAATTACCACATAGCCCACACTCCGGTGGATACCAAGCCAAGGTTTACCCCATAACATAACTGTCTGAGAATACCATCTGAGAAAACCCATCAGAGAAAACCATCTGAGCAGCATAAATAGCTGAAGCCGGAATCCGAAAACCAACCCATAACCAATAGAACCAAGTAACCAGAGAGGGAAATATGACACAAAGTCATAACCCAAGTGCTCACCAAAGGAAGCAATTCATCCCATCCAAGGCCAATCTGGACTGGGGAAACAAAGAAGGCGCAGTGGACACCTATAGTGAACTTGGCTTGTGTGCCACTATAATTCTCCCACCGCCTGACTCAGAAGCTCCAATGGAAAACCTTATAGTGGACTTACCTGCTCCAATGGAAAGCCTTATAGTGGACTTACCTGTACCACTATAATTCTTCCATCGGCTGACTCAGAAGCTCCAATGGAAAGCCTTATAGTGGACTTACCTGTACCACTATAATTCCTCCATCGGCTGACTCTACAACAAGACCAGCTGGACTTTTCACAAGAAGCACAGTAATGAATACTTGCTAAACAAAAAACCGAGGCATTTAATCCAAGAAGGAACTAAGCCAAATACATCACAAGATGCACACGAAATATTCTCATAAAGAGTCCATAATAAGGACATTAGTCACAACCCAATCTTTTTCATCAACGACATAAAAGTCATACACATTCACGTTTGGGTCCTAAACAACCCCAAGGATTACACAAACAATTGCCCTCTTAAACCCAAGTTAAACAAACTATCAAACCTGGAAAACAGGGGAGGTGCGCACGCCCCCACCCAATAGGGTGCGCGCGCTCCCTTCCATCAGAAGCCTCACAATTTTTGGTCACTTAAGCTGTGCGCGCGCCCCACCCAAAGGGTGCGCTCGCTTCCCTTGATCAGACACTTTGCCTAGTTGATAACAATGGGGTGCGTGCGCCTCCTTATTTAGGGTGCGCGCGCCCCCTCCCATTTTTACTCCTTCCGTCCCACAAGTAACACATATACTACGTACTTTGACAACTTCATTAAGGATACAAATTGAGTTTCCAAACCATTACAACACCCAGCTAGAACCAATTCTATATACTCCCTTCGTCCCAAAATTTCAAGTATAACAAATATTACCCAAATCACAAAATTAACAATTACTAGTATCAATTATAAATATAATTTTTCTAATATACCAATATACTCATTTAGGAATACTTCATACATTTCCCCGTCCCAAGAATAATAGTATAATTTTATAATATACTTATTTTAACATTTAATTCAATTTAATATTTTAACGTCCCACAAATAGGAGTATACTTTCAAACACTTATACTAACATTCTCAGGATATAAACATATTCCATATACACCCTTGCATACAAACCAAGTCACTTACCCAGTATAATTATACTCCCTTTGTCCCAAATAAACAAGTATCACAAATAAATTCATTTCACAATAATTTCACCACATATCACACATATAGCAAATATATGACCATTTTACTATTTAAGGGGAATTAGTAACTTACCTATTTCCGGAAAAAGTATCGCAGAAATTGTTTAGAAATGACCTACTCAACGCCCTGATCAGTTTTTAAAACGGTAAGTCGAAATGGGTGAACTACCTATTTCCTTCGTGGATACAGAGAGAGTAAATGGAAAATGGAAAAGTCACTGTGTGGGTTTGTGTGATCGCAGGAGGGAGAGATGGGAGGGATAAGAATGAAGTGATTTTTATAAAAATTTCACTTTGGTCCCTCTATTTTCATTTTGAGCAATTAAGCCCCTGAACTTTAAAGTTATACTTTGGACCCTAAAGTTTCAACTAACTCATTTATTCCTTTTAACAAAATTTCTATTAACACTTTAACTACCACATATGCCCAAATAATATATGCAAGTCATAAAAATATTTTCTAACACATCAAATGCACACATAAGTTCAAATTAAAATTCCCAAAAATATAAAATAAATAGGAACGGGTTTTGGGGTCGTTACATGTATTACTTTGACAAATCACGATCAATATCAAGAAACTGCTTATACAGTATATATAAGAAGACCCGGTAACCAGTGTCATTCTCAATATCAAGATTCACGAGGTGTTCACGAGTTTAGCATTCACTTTTATCAGGCGTATTTCTCTAACAAAGGAAGCTATGCCCTTACCATAGCCTGTAGTAAGGGGGTCAAGCGCAGATACCTAGATCCCCGATTATCACTTTAACCCCAGCCTCATGATAAGCGTGAACCTATATACCTCTGAAACAAGCAAGGACCAGCTGGACTCACACAAGAATGCACAAGTAGGTATTTACTTGAACTACGAGAGTAGAACTAATCCAAAAGTAGTGTACTAGCTCATCAAGAAACATGCTTCAATTAATCAAGAAGTCACATTATTATCAAGTAGCTATATGCAATGTTTGCACATACACATCAAGAACATGTCTCATACACGTTAGTGCTTGTTCATAGCACTTTCTAGTTCATTACCATACACATGTATTGGTTTCAAGGCATGTACAAGATTTTATCATCTTATATTCGAGTTCTTAATCCAATTCTATGGATGTTTAAGACATGTATAATATTTTATTGTCTTATACTCGAGTTATCATTCCAATCTTTGGACATTCAAGTCATATATAAGAGTTAGACATCTTATACTTCAAGTTCATCATCCTATACTTTGGATGTTTAAGCTCAAGACATTGTTCTAATACCCCTAAGGTGCACAAACATTGGTTTCAAGACAAGCATAACACATTAGTGATTGTTTATAGCACTTTCAAGACATAAAGAAGAGTTATTACTCTTATACTTAAGTTCTCATTTGAGTTCTATAAGTGTTCATGTTCAAGACTAAGTTCTAATGCCCCAAAAGGTACATATACACTTGCTAGGACATCTTATACTAAGGCTATATACCTTAACTAGGGTTACTTCCAACTTGTACAAACTTTAAACAACATTTTTATTTTTCAGGGTAAGTGGGCGGGCGCCTACTTGGGACCGGGCGGCCGCTCACTCGGCAAGTAAAATATGGAAAAGCTTTCAGTAGTTTTAGGCAGGCGCGCAAGGCTCATCTGGGCGGTCGCCCAAAGGACCGGGCGGGCGCTCGGTTGTTAACCAGGCGGGCGCCTGGTGCAATTTACAGCAATAGTTCATTTCTTTCCCAGGCTTACAATTCTCCGTCCCAAGCGTAGGAGTATACTTTCTACTAACATTCTAACATTCCCATGAGTGCATAAAAAGTTCAAAACACCTATTTCAATCTTACTCTTTCATTTCTACACAGTATGTTCATACTCCATTTGTCCCAAAATTACAAGTATCACAAAAATTGCCCCAAACACGAAATTGACAAGCACAAGTATCAGGAATAACATATATGCATGTTATTACAAGCAAGGGGGAGCTAATAACTTACCTAGTCCGAAATCAAAGTCAACCAAACTTATTTCTGTTCTGCAGGAAACGCTCTATTCAACGCCACGAATATTTATCCGGGGTCAGAATCGCGAACAGATGGATAATTAAACTCGAGGAGTCGAGAATAGGGTAAACTCTAAACCTAACTTTTCTGAGACAGAGAGAACGTAAACAAATTAGGGAAGATGCTTTCTCAGAGAAAGCAAACACAAGATATACATTCAACTTTCAAGAAATGACCAGGAAGCCCCTCAAGTTTCACTTTTAACAAAAAGGCCCCTAAAGTCATATTTTCACAAATGACCCAAAAGTCAAAACTAAATATTTAACCACCTTAATATTCTAAAGCAGTTAAGAAATTAACCCAAGTAAAACTAGCACATAATATGCAAGTTCAACATTTAACAAGCAAGTCAAATATTTAACAAGAATAATGATGGGCGTTACATGTGCACAACAGTTCGTGGCCATCCATTTTCTCCAACAGTGGCAAGGATCCCATTGTGGCGATCAGATATCAAACAAACTTCACGACCCCTAATAACATGTCTGCAAACAAGATGTAAGAACCAAGACCAGTTTTCATGGTCCTCTTTTTCAACAAGAGCAAAAGCAAGTGGAAGTAAACTATCATTCGCATCAACACCCATAGCAATAAGTATTACCCCTTTATATCTTCCATGCAAGAATGTACCATCAACAGAATGACAGGACGGCAATGAGAGAATGAATCCAAACAAGGGCCAAATGCCCAAAACACGCGGTCAAACGAACCTGGAGGACCAGCTTCAGGACGATTAGAAAACTGCACAATGGTTGCAGGGTTCCACTTTTGAATAGCTGCTAACAAACGTGGCAACTTTTTATAAGATTCGTCCCAGTCCCCATATGCTACAGCGATGGCTTTTTGTTTACCACACCATGCCTTCCGATATGAAACATCCTTACCGTACTTTGATTTTATTGTTATCATAATAAGCTTAATCTTGTACTCTGGATCAGCCTTGACAAGTTCCATAACTTCTCGTCCTATAAACTTAGCATCTAAATTAGGATGATCGACGCTAACATCTGAAGCCAAGCAAGAATGTGGACCCTTGTACTTAGTTACTTCCCAATACCCACCCTTCTTCAGACTCACATTCACATAGAAATTGCAGGGGAACTGTTTCACCAAACACTGAATAGTCCACTTTTGCGGTGTGCTCTTTTTCACCTTGAACCTCAGATTCTTCGTAATATGGTACTTCTTTATTTGATACTGCACTTCAATCTTATTTGAGAAGCGAATACCTTTGGCGATTCCATCAGTCTCCGCATTCCATTCTGCAAACTTGTATTCACTATTATCATAATTCTCTGACCCTTCACCAATATCGTGGTAAAATTGATAGTCTCCTCTCCCATACATTTGATTCTGCGGTTCACCTTGAAAAGTAATCATGTGTGCTCCTACATCACCACCTTCCCCATCATCACCCTCATTCTCACTATCAGTTGGACTCGGACAATCTTCATATCCCGAATCAGCATCAGAACTTACTACAAGGATATGAGCTTCATAATCTGAATCATCATCATTTTCACGTTCCTGTACCTCATCCCCTTCCCCTTCCACTTCTGGTTCCTCTTCCACATGTGTTTCAAAACCACCAGCATCTCTCTCAGGGTAGTAATTTGGAGAACCCAAACCCGTATGAAAATTACCCATGTCGAAAGAGTTATCATTTTGTATCGGCTCCTCACGTGTTTCAACCTCATCAGAACGCACATTATTATCAAAAAGTCCAAAATCCATGATAATATACAACTGCAAGCTACTCACCCCACCTAATTGAGTAGAAACATCAAACATGACTTCCATACACATATCATCCTCGACTTCAAGCGGAATGTAATTTGCAAACCCATTGCCCATCATATGAGGATATCTACAATTAACTTTGAACTTAATATCCCTTCGATACCCCAATTTTCTTATATAACTTCCTAATCAATTTTTTGTAAGTCCAACGAGTTTTTGCCCTAAGTGGAAATTTCGGCCCCTGTTCAAGATTACTATCTCCAAACGGGTGTTCATCATCTCCTCCCCAATAGCACAAGAAAATAAGTGGAAGTCCACTCATATTTTTCCCTAAACAAATTAATTCGACAGTCAAAATCTTAATTATTATTTTAATAGCAATGCATTTTATTAAAAAAAAAAGCAACAAATAACTCTAGTTTACAATCACATTATACAAATCAAAATATATAAAAAAGAACATATTTTTCCCTAAACAAATTAATTCGACAGTCAAAATCTTAATTATTATTTTAATAGCAATGCATTTTATTAAAAAGCAACAAATAACTCTAGTTTACAATCAAATTATACAAATCAAAATATATAAAAAAGGACATATTTTTCCCTAAACAAATTAATTCGACAGTCAAAATCTTAATTATTATTTTAATAGCAATGCATTTTATTAAAAAGCAACAAATAACTCTAGTTTACAATCACATTATACAAATCAAAATATATAAAAAAAGAACATATTTTTCCGTAAACAAATTAATTCGACAGTCAAAATCTTAATTATTATTTTAATAGCAATGCATTTTATTAAAAAGCAACAAATATCTCTATTTACAATCACATTAGACATATCAAAATATATAAAAAAAAAAAATATATATATCTTAAATGCTTGATTCACGAAATATTGGAGAATGTTGAGCTTTGAAATTGAAATGGAGAGAAAATGGCTATGAAAGAATGAGAAAGAAGAGGTGGTGTCTGTGAAAGAATGAGAAAGAAGAGTGGTGTCTGTCGAGGGATATATAGCAGTGTAGTTCTTGATGAAGTCGGCATTGGCAATGACTTTTTCAAAAACCCTAGTTGAAGTCGGCGTTGCCAATGCCGACTTCACTTTACACTCAAAACCATGCAAAACCAATTAACATTAACACTAATTAACACTAACCCTAATTACAATGACAGCACGAAATTTGGTCTGACCTAAAGTCGGCATTGGTAATGCCGACTTCATGCCAAAAACAGCATTGCCAATGCCGACTTCCCAAGAAGTGGTCATTTTGATACATAAAATTTTCATAGTGTCATTTGAGTAGATATTGATTCCAAACGGAATTATTTAAAAAAAAAAAAATCCCACAACACTGCCTAAACAGGCCCGATTTTAGGCCTGTGCAACCAGCCCAATTGCATAGGGCCCAAAAAAATTGGGGCCCCAAATTTATATATAATAATATATACTCTCCCTGTCTTTTTAGTCTGTTCACTTTTGGTCAACGGGAGTAAACTTTGACCAAACATTAAAGGTCAATCGAACAATCCTAGTGAAATTTTAAAATTTATTATTGATAAATTAAAATGATTATTTATCAATTACAATTTTTAGAATTTCATTAGGATGATTAGATTGACATTAAATGTTTGGTCAAAGTTTACTCCCGTTGACCAAAAGTGAACAGACTAAAAAGACGGAGGGAGTATATCTGTGAACCCGAGTTATTGCAATGATTCTAATTTGGCGTGATGGTAAGGCGTTTCATTACACAACCAGGTTTGACCGGGTTCGATCCTCTTGAACATCTTTTTATTGTATTTTTTTTTCCTATTTTCCTTCTTGGACTTTTCTCATTTTATTTTTGGGCTTCTTTTCTATTACTTGGGTTTTTAATTGATTTTCAATTTTTGGGCTAGCATCCCCTTCTTCCCTTCTTTTCTACTCAGGTTTAGGCTCTCTTTCATTTTATTTTTTCAAAAATTTAATTAGAAAGTTAGTTTTTTTAAAAAAAAAAATTTAATTTTAATGAATTATTTACTTATTACTTCAACGTTATTGCAATTAGTTTTCGGGCTACCCCTTCTTTTCTAGTGTAGGCTCTCATTAACTTATTTTTTTCAAAACTTTAATTAGAAACTTTGGTTTCTTTAAAATATTATATTTTAATTTTAATGAATTATTTGCTTATTATTTAAATTTATTGCAATTATTTTACTGTGTAAATTTTTTAAAATGCTAAGGGCCTCAATTTTCATATTTAGCACAGGGTCCCTATAATTATTGAGACGGGCCTGTGCCTAAAATACGAGAAAAGATTTCAACAACTGCAAGTGAACAAAATGATTTTCATTTCATGGCAGAAGAGGGGGCCTACCATGGTGAAGTGGCTAGAAAATCTGATGTGTCTTTCTGGGGAGAGAGAGGTCGGTATTGTGATGGAAACTCGATCAAAGCTAGAGAAGATGTCTACCGACGGAAAAGATCCAAGGATGCCGGAGATTTAAGACGTCGAAATCGAGGATCTCATGGTTAGGGCTTTAGTCGAAGAGGAGGCTGTCGACTTGAAGGCAGAACGTAGAAGAAGGAGGTCTTGGCGGCAATCATAGAAATCAGAGCTATGAGCTTGGACGATCACCGATGGGAACGTGTCCATGCCGGTTAACCGGTGGTTAGCCGGTAATAACCGGCGGTTGAAAAGCTCCCGGAGGTCTAACCGTAATCGGACCGGCTCTAACGGTTAAGGTTAGGCGGTTAACCGGTTTATCCGGTTAAACCGTCTGCCTTTTTCCTTTTTTTTTTTAATACTGAAAAATGTAAAAAAAAAAGTGACTGAAATCTGGAAATTTAACTTTAAAATGTCAAAAAACTGACTGGAAACTGGAAATTTAACAGAAAAATGTCAAAAAACTGATTGGAAACTGGAATAAACTGACTGAAAACTGACAAACTAACTAGAATCGTTAAAAAGCTGACTGGAAATCTGAAAATAACTGACTGAAAACTGACAAACTAACTGGAAAATGTTTAAATTGCTACATATTATTACTAAGCAACAATTTTATCATTTTAATCTTCTATTCTTCTCTTTCGGAATGCTTTGCTGCAATATGCCTCTTGAATACACCGTACCCTCCACCTTTTCTAAAGAAGTACGTCATTCCACAATACTTGCAAATGAATTCGTGTGTGGGCCACATGTGCGTGCCATCTTCGTTGAGTGGTGTGATTGTAAAATGCCTCCCCATAATAGTAAATTGGCTCACCCTCTCATTGTTTGAATTAGAAGCCATTTGGTGTGATGAGAGGGTGAAAATGATTTTTTTTTAAAAAAATGGGATGAAAGTTAAAAAAATAGTGATTTTCGTTAGAAAGTTAACGAAAAAAGTAACAAACTTCTCAAGAGTAATTTTAGAGAGAGAATTATTTTGTAGAGAAAGATTTTGTGAGCTTGTGTGAAAAAATAGTGAGGAGGGAGGGGGTATTTATAGTTAAATGGGTTGGAAATCAGCAGCCAGTTAAATAACTAGCCGTTATAACGGCTAGTTTTTCTTGGGGGACCAAACTGACAAATTAAAAAGTGGGGACCAATGTGCAGAACTCAGAAAATTCAAAAAAAAAAAAAAAAAAAAAAACGAGCTGGGGGTGCTGGGCCTGGGCGGCTGGGTTGGGTGGCGGGCTGCTGGGCGGCTGTTATGGTTTTTTTTTTAATCTTCTTTTGGACTTTGGCCCAACAAAAAAAATGTTGTTTTAAGTACTTTTTTTGACAGAATTACAGAAACTTGTAAAATCCAGTTTTTGCATTTTTTTTTTTTTACAAAAAGCTTTAAGAATATGTTATCATTAAAATTGAAAAAAAAAAATAACTTTTTTTTTATAGTTTTTTTCAAAAAAAATACTCAAGAACTATAATGTATAGGGGAAAAAAAAGACAGTACCCTTAAATTTTATTAATTAAAATTTACATTACAAAGAGGGGGACAACCAAACATTTCCCTTTTATAATTAAGGGAGGACATAATGGAACCTTACCTCAACTTAACTATTACAATGAAATTAAAATAAAACTATTCTAAACATTAAAAAAATAAAAACTATCTAATTGCCGTCCCCTTCCGAACTTCCCGTAGACCCTTTTAAGTCATATTGATATTGTGGACCTTTTTGGTCAACTAGCCGTTGGGAGGGGGCAGACTGTAAATACTGGAAAATAATGACCATTAGCCGGTTCAATCGGTTAACCTAACCGGCGGTTATAACCGCCGGTTGACCGGTTTAGAAATCTTCTAACCTTAACCGGACCGCCACTTACCGGTTCACATCCGTAACGGTTGGCCGGTTTTGACCGGTTGGCCAACCGCCGGTTAGCCCGTTCCGTCAATTTTTTGGACACGTCTAGATGGGAGTATTATTTGGAAAAACATATTTTTTCACCCCTTTTTTAATAGGTGAAAAACGAAAACAATAAATAATTGAGTGAGAAAAAGTACATATAAAAAATAATTTATACTCCCTCCGTCCCCATTTTAAACTTTAAAAATTTCCCTTGTGTCCCATTTTAAACTTCAAAATCCAAAAAATGAAAGTTATTTATAGTTTTTTATTTAGTGGGACCTACACACAATAACTATCCACTAACTATTCTCTATCCCACTTTCTCTCTCCTACCCACTTTCTATACTCACAATACTCTACCCCACTATTTATATTTTATAATATAAAGATTCTCATCTTAATTTTTGTGCCCACATTTTTTTTTAAATTTAAGATGGGACGGAGGGGGTATGTTTATAAAATAAAATTTATTTATAACTTTTCTTTATTTTTTACTATTTAATATTTTGAATATAACTTAAAAATCCATTTTATTTAATATTTTAATAACTATTTTGATTTTCAGCCTTATTAAGTTGAAAATTTCATTAATCCCCTTAAAAAAATATATCAAGTTCAAACTACCCAATTCTGTTAATCATGTGCATGGCACATGTTTTTTAATAGAGTTTTTAACGAATTTCATCAGAATTGCCTTAACTGGCCAATATTTTTCACTTCAAGGCCTAATGTGGCGAAAAAACTTCAAAGGTTCAATTGGAAGGGTGCTATATGATTTCATAGTATAAATTGTTATTAACCCATGTAATAATGATAAGGATATTTATTTATTTATTTATTTTTGAAAGCCAAGAATATATCAATTGCAATAATAAATTTGTAGAAGATGGCGTTTCATGATAGTTGGAGGCTCATTTTAAAGAAGAGAATTGCAAAGATTACGTACATATGTGAACAAATCCCCCCCCCCCCCCAATAAAATATCTTACTACATCTCGAACAACAATGTCTAACCCTAAACCAGATCTCAAAAAAATTGGGATGACCGAATATGGTTACGGTTGCGGTTCCGGGTCCGGAAATAGATGAACCTTAACCGTACTGTGTCTAGTCGGTTAACGGTTCCGTACCTAAACCGTCTGTTCCAGTTACGGTTCGGGCCAATTCACGATTTTGGGCCTCTTTTTTTTGTTGCATAGAAAAAAAGTTTTAAAATTATTTTATTACTAATTTTTTTTTAAAAAGAAGTTATTAGAATTATTTTTAATTTTTTTGAAAGAACTTTGTCTCTATTTCTTTTATATACTCATAAATTTTGAAACTTAATAGCAAGAAAATATATATTTTTTAATGTAAATTAGAAAATAAAGTAGATTAAAAGATTTAGATTGCTTAATAATCAATTTTATCAAAAACTTTAAATAAAAAATCATAGAAAAAATAAAACAAATGATAGTATATAAAAGAAAAAGGGACGGTGCCTTTTAAATTACTGATATTGTAAAATATGAAAATAGAGACAAATGAAGATGAAATAAAGGTGATGGGTGGAAATATGGATTTTTGATAGAGGTAAGAAAGTTGGATTATAATATGAGTTTGAGAATGAAAGAAATTTGTGAAACTCGTTAGAGAAAGTTAAGAGAGTATAATGGAGTTTTTGTGCAAAAATTGTGAGGAGAGGGGGTGGTATTTATATTTGAGGTAATATGTTAGGATAACAAATACTCCCTCCGTTCCTGGTAAGTTGCAACAATTTGCCATTTTGAACATTCCACTTAAGTTGCAACAATACCAAATAAGGAAATTCTTTATTACTTTTATAATCCTCCACTCATTCTCTCTCTTCCTCCCAACCACTCATTATTTTTCACTCATTCTCTCTCTTCCTCTCAACCACTCATTATTCTCCACTCACTCTCTCTCTTCCTCCCAACCACTCATTATTCTTCTTTCTTAATTTTTGTGCTTCCCCTTCCATGTTGCAACTTACCCGGAACGGAGGAAGTATTTTTTATTCACTGAATTTGGCTAAAAACGGAGTCAAAACGGCTTCTTTTTTTTTAGCCAAAGTCCCGTTAGTAACGGCTAATTCTGACTAAACCGTCAAAAAATCTAACGGTCTGACAGTTTTGTGACATGTTCTCTGACATTTTTTTACGGTTCTGGTTTGGTCCTTTTGGTTTGACGATTTTTGGAGCCTTAAACCTTAACCTTAGGGATGGCAATTCATCCGGACCCGACCCGTACCCGAGGTGTTCCTGCTCGATGCGGGGGCGGGTTTGGTAAGCAATTTTATAAACCCGTCAAGTTCGGGTTTTCAATGAAACTCGATTAGACCCGACCCGACCCGCGTGGTATTGTCTGTTAGGAATTGTAGGTTATTAGTATTTGCCAAACTGTCCTTCGTTTTTTGCCGATTATTCCTACATCCTTTGCCATTTAGTCCCTGAATCATTTATTATTTAGTCCCTTGTCCTTTTTAAATTACAATTCTAGCACTAATATATATTAACTTTTAGGGTTTCTTCTCAGCCTCAAAGGCTTGCCTCTTTTTCATCTCTCTCTCTCTCTCTCCCTCTCTCTCTCTCTCTCTCTCTCTCTCTCACACACACACACACACACTCTCACACACACGCACACAGAGAGAGAAGAAAACGCATCAGCTTCCCTCGTCGACGCTGCTGCTTCCCCGCCCCCACACAGCTTCTCCCGTCGTTCTTTTAATACGGCTCCTTTCAGGCCTCCTCCTTCTTCTTCTTCTTCTTCTTCTTCTTCTTCTTCTTCTTCTTCTTCTGCTTCAACCACCTTCAAAGAATCATCAGTGATGGTGGCTAGAGTTACACTGTGCTTTTGGGTTAAAGTCTTTTATTTTTATTTTTATTTTGTTTTTTAACCTCTGGAAGTTAGTTTACTGTATTGAGGAATCAATTACAATCTAGTCAATCCAATCTTGCAGTACTTTCTTTTCGATTTCTTGGGCATGAGTTTTTCTTTTCTTTTTGGGGAACGAGCTGTTCTGCAAAATTGGGGTTGAATTTCGGGCCGGTATCGGCCGGGGACGGGTCTAGTGTCTCACGGGCCGGGTTCGGGAGAGAGGTGTGTAAGTTCAGGTCGGGTCCGGTTTAGTGCAAACCCGGCCCGTACCTGACCCGTTGCCATTCCTACTTAACCTGACTGAATGTAGTACGGTTTCGATTAGTTCGGTTACGGTTTTTTGACAAGTTCGAGACGCTTCTGGTTAATCTGATTCCAGTCCGGTTTCGATACGGTGAATGCTCTTTCTAACAATGACATGTGATGTTTAGATACATCTCCACGCAACAATTAAACTATTTGCTGGGCATGGGCGAAAGCACATTACACATATTTAGGGTTATATTATTATATGTGTTTTTTTTTTCTCTCTATGCTTTTAGGTTAGCACTCTACAAGAGAGCATCCAACAAAAGTTAAAAATACAAATTTTCTAGAAGGAAATAGAAAAATACTAAAAAAATAATGATTGAAATAAAATAAAATCCCAAATAAGGAATTCTCTCGAAATTATAATTCCTCAGACACCCCTAGGCTCCCACCTCCTCCCTCCCCTCACATCATTTCCTCTCCCATTTCCATTTTGATCTCTTTCCTCCCTTCAACTTCATTTTATCTCATCTTTCTCTCTTTCAAAAAACACACATAAGCTCTGTTTCTCTCTACAAACACCCCCCACACTCTCTCCCTTCAAACCCTAGAACCGCCGGCCATACTATATCTTCCAGCTAACTCTCCATCGAATCACCATCTCCCTCCCTCTATGCTTTCTATCTCCTCTCATAGTTTTGATGAAGGCCATGGACGTCGGCAGTGACTTTCTACTTTTTTTCTTCTTCGGCCTAGATCGATAATGCGACGAGTAGATCTATAAACATCGAAGAGTATACAAGTCCGTAAAGCGAATCTACTACTCTGATGAATAGATCTACAAGTACAACGAGAAGATCTACTACCCCATCAGGAAAGTCTACACAATCGCTTGTCTTTACCCCACCCACATTTGGTTTGTCTCTCTAGTTCCTTCTTGTTGGGTTTCGTAGTAAGATGCGCAGCGGAATTAAGCATTTAAAATTTTATGAAACCCAAAGCCTATAGATCCATTCATTTGATTAAGACAAATACATCTACGATGAATACAATAATACTAACCCTTGATGCGTTTATTCTGTATCTCTTGATTTTGAATCTTGGATCTTCGCGCTTTTCGAATCACGAACGCAGGAACATGAACAGAAAGATGATAAAGGAATCACCCTCTATGGATATCCACACGCGAATGAATATTAAGAACTCTTTCTTAATCTTGACTGCTAGATCAAAAAGGGACTATATGATTTTATGAATTATTGATCTTGATTCTCAATCTTAATCAATAATAATGTTTCTCCTAACAAGTGAATCAATCATATACAATGGCTGGGGAAAAGATATTTATATGGGTATAAGTCCTTAACCCTTAAGGACTTAGGAAACCCAAATCCCGTCACTAAATTACTGCGCAAATTTTTCTGGCCGACAGCACTGGCACGGTCGTGCCCTAAAACTGGCACGGTCGTGCCATTAGGTGTGAGCCTGCCTTCCTCTCGGCCAATATTGGCACGGTCGTGCTTTGTATCTGGCACGGCCGTGCCTAGCACGGTCGTGCTTTATACTTGGCACGGTCGTGCCACTTATGCCGCCTTGCACAACCTTTTGGCGATTTATGGCACGGTCGTGCCCTATAAGGCGCACTGCCGTGCCAGACCAAAACTCTACCATTTTTCCCTTTTAACAATTTGTTCTCTTGTGTGTGACCCCATAGGATTATATCAAGTTGGCAATGAGCCCAAACACACTTTGTCTCATAAACCATGAGCGGACCCTAGCAGGCCATCATGATTACCCAAATGATATAACTTATCAAAGTTCATTAATCCATTATAGAACATACCATAATCCTTTTGTCCACAATGTCATTGAACGTAAGCCATGGTAAATGGTCAACTTTCAATGTTCAATACTTTCTCGATTCTGAATATATTGATAACACAAATCACATTTGAGCACGGCCATGCATTTCATCAATACTATTCATCGAGTGGCCAAAGTTTGACATCTCTCTTGATGAGGAACAAATTCCTTCTTGACTTATTACTCTTCCCAACATGAATCCGATTATGCCAATCACATTCTTTATAGCTACCCGTTTAAGGGTAACGTTTGAATGTGTCAAACGTAATGTTCATCATGTAGAAGACTGTAATAATCTCAGGTCTAAGGATTCAATGATATAACTATATGAGACTTCATTATGACATTTTGACCATGACATAAATCTCATACAGGTCAGTCCAGTATTCGTTCTCCAACAAATACCCATAAGTTTAATTGTATCCCATACACCATAATCATCATATGATTATCTATTAAACTTATACTAACAATTAATCATAATTACCAGGGACGGAGATTATTATAGTAAACATGAAAATGATATAATAATCAACATTCAATATCTTTATTAAAATATAATCAATAGATAACATTAATCGTTCAAATAACGTGCCTAGAGCATACAACACCAACAATCTCCCACTTGCACTAGGCCTAATTAATGTATCGAATACACATAAACCTAACATGACCATCATGCTTTGCTTTCGGAAAACCCTTTGTTAATGGGTCGGAAATGTTATCATCAGTCGGTACTCTGTATATATTTATGTCTCCTCTATCAACGATCTCTTGAATGATATGAAAACGCCTAAGTATGTATTTGGATTTCTGATGTGATCTTGGTTCCTTTGGTTGAGAAATAGCACCATTATTATCACAATAAAGGTCTATTGGATTAGCAATACTAGGAACAACCTTTAGTTCACCAATGAACTTCTTGATCCAAACAGCCTCTTTTGCAGCATCGGATGCAGCAATATACTCAGCTTCAGTTGTAGAATCTGCGATTGTACTTTGCTTAGAACTCTTCCAGCTAACAGCACCTCCATTTAGCATACACAAATCCAGATTGCGATCTTGAATCATCCTTGTCGGTTTGGAAGCTTGCATCTGTGTAACCACTTACAACAAGATCATCTTCCTGTTGGTGTTGGTGCCCTAGGCACGTTTGTTAAACGTTATATAAGTTATCATTTTATTCATAATGATAAAGAGATAATAAGATTATTATTATGGCCCGTGTTTGCTTATAATAATCTCCGTCCCTAGAGCTTGTTAAGCACTATTATAAAGGCTAAATGATCATGGGATGATCATGTTAGATTTATAGGTACTTGTTTGGAACAAGGTACTGGACATGACCCGCGGTATGAGATTTATGTCATGGTCAATGTCATATATAAATCTCATATTAGTTATGTCATTTGAATCCTTAGACATGAAGTTATTATAGTCTTTCACTTGATGAAAATTATGTTTGACATATTCAAATGCTGCCTTAACACGGTAGTTATAAAGGGTATGATTGGCATAATCGGATTCACGTAGGGAAGAATAATAAGCTAAATGGATTTGTCCCTCTTCGGAGAGATGTCAAGCTTGGGCCCCTCGAAGGAATGATGTTGATGAAATGTTTGGCCAAACTCAAATGGATTGATTGGATCAATGTCATTTGGATTATCAACATATTCGGAATCGAGAAAGTATTGAACAATACAATTTGACTTATTGACCATGACTTGTGTTCAATGACATCGTGGACAAAGGGATTGTGACATGTTCTAAAGGAATGCGAACTTGTATCTAGTTATACTATTTGGGTAGGTATGACGGTTTGCTAGAACCTAATCATACCTTATGGTTTCATGTTTGAACCCATTGCCAACTTAGTATAATCCTAGAGGGTCACACACAATAGAACAAATCCTAAATAAGGACTATATTGGAAATTTTGGAAAATTGGATTTTCTGGGCTTTTTGGTCGACCGCCCAAAAGGGCTGGGCGACCGCACAGGGATTTGGGCGGCCGCACGCCTCAGTTTGGGCGGCCGCACAGTACTGTCGGGGCAGATTCCTAATTTGACTCGGAATCGAATTTTGGACGGGTTTTAACACAAGTTTCCTATTTGGAATAGGTCTTACTTGTGTATAAACTCCAGAATTTGGCCACAACTCAGACCTAATGTTTTATGCAAGCCTCCAAAGAGTTTGAAAGGGTTTTATTTTGTTCTAAGAAATCCTAGATTGAAGAACAAAATTATACACAAAGAAAATTCCATATAGTTCATATTTAATTATGAAAACGTGTTTCATAATTTGGTCTAGCAACCAAGATCAAGTGTTCTTGATATTCGTTCGCGTGTGGATACCGCTAGAGGGTGAAATTCATCATCTTCAAAGTTCGTGATTCTTGCTTTGTTCGTGATCAAAATTTCAAGCTTCTATCGAATTCAAGGTTGCAAAACAAAGTCATCAAGGGTTAGTTTTTCCTCTATTCATATTGTTTTATTTGACTTAATCATATGAATGTATCTATGGGCTTTGGGTTTCATTAAATTTTAAATGCTTAATTCCGCTGCGCATGTTGCTACGAAACCCAACAGTGGTATCAGAGCCCCGTTCATGTTGATTATTTCAATACTAGATCATGTTATGTGTATATAAATTGTTTATGTGCCTAGCATGATATGAATATTGGATTTATATGATGTTTATGTGTTATGTGATTTTATATGGTTTATTGTTTTACAAACTTTAATCGCACGATTCAATCGCACTAAAAATTATGATGGATTTTGAATTGTTTGATTATTAATTCTGATTGGATCATGGTTTTAATAATCAGGGAAAAACAATTTTGAGACAAATTTTCGAAACTTAAAAATTCCTTCTGATCAACTTGGGCGACCGCACAGAATCACGTGTGCGGTCGCACACTTTTGGGCGACCGCACAGTGCCTTCTTGGGTGGCCGCACAGTAGACTGTTTCTGTTCAGATTTTGTTGAAATTTGAATTTGGAATTTTCGAGAGGTCCAACCGAACCAGTAACAAAACCAGACCAGACCTGCTGATCTGGAATAGGTTTTGGGTAGTTGATTTGGGTGTGGATCTTGGGGTTTGATTTTCCTATTTGTTTTAGTCTTGTGATTCTAAGATTGGTTCAAAGTTTTGGATGGCTAATCTGCGTTCATCGAGATTGTGTTTCCCAAACTTGATTGCAATCAAAGTTTCAAAGATAAAACGAAGTTAGAATTATGAAGAGTTCATAATTGCTAAAATTGAGAAACAAAGTTCTTGATTCAATGATTGGAGATCCATGTGGAATTGTGAATGCAATTGGCCTACGTTTATCGAGACCATCTATTGCTTAGTTTCGGCCACATGGACTACTTTCTTGGTTTCTTGAATTAGTGCGGGATTGTGGTTGCCAAATGGCTTAGTTCGACCGCACTTCTTGTTGTCTTGATTTGGAAATAACGACCAAAGTTCAAATAGTCTCATCCTCATAATTACAGAGAAACTAATGACACATAAATGTTATGCTTAAATTAATGATTATTAATTTAGTGGCTAAACTTGATGCGTAACATGTTTATCTTGTGTGCTCATAAATGTGTTGTATGCTATATGGTGATGAACCTTCAAGAAAGTTTTAAGTTCCTTTTGCCATACCATGATTAAAACACTTGTTTATACATGGGTGATTTTGATGTGGGTTCGCCTCCGCGAGGTGCATTAATTTTATTCACATATGAGCAAGATGAGGTTCATTAATTCAATGTGGGCTTGCCTCCGCAAGGTGCATTAAATTGAATGGTTCCTATACGTTTAAAATGGTTGAACTTAATAAGGCGTCAAAACGGTTTTGGGCCTAGGCAAAAGATGAGATTAAACATGCTTTCGAAATTGGATCCCTAAGAATCATATGAGATATGATTGACAAGAAATTGTCTACCTAATTAATTTGATTTTGAGCGGTCCGCCTCCGTGGACTCAAAGTTAAATTAAAGTTGGATCTTGGCCCAATATCAAAAGAGTCTCATGAAAGGATCTAAGAATCATATGTGATATGATTGACATGATTGTCTACCTAATTAATTTAGTTTTGAGCGGTCCGCCTCCGTGGACTCAAAAGTTAAATTAAAGATGGATCTTAGCCCATTTAAATTATATTATACATTGGATGTATAAGAAGATTATATAATTTAGTGGGAGTATTTTTGGAAAATACATTATTTATCTCTTTAATGAGATTGGTACTTGTAAAATTTTGGAAATTTTGCATGAGTTGTAGATAATGACAGCTAACTTCGTTGCGATCAATCCTTTAGAAGGATGAGCTTCAAAGAGAATGGTACAAACTTCATGGATTAGATCCTGAGCCTAAGAATGGTTCTAAGGCAAGAAGATGTGTTGTACATTCTTGATGGGCCTATTCCTAAAGAACCCAAAGCTGGAATAGACAATCACAAGAATCATGAGTATGATTCTAGGAATGTGAGTTGTCTCAAGCTCACGATTATGTTCTCATAACTTCAACAAAGTTTGGAACTTTGGAAGCCTATTAGATAGGCGTGGAGTTGAGTTACATGTTTCAAAGAGCAATCTAAGCAAGAGAGGTATAAAACCATTGTTGCATTCACTCATTGAAAAATAAGCAAAGGGCAATAAATGGAACTTCACATGCTTAAGATAAACGCTACGTAGAGCATCTTGAGAAACCTGGTTGTCCAATTGGATTGGAGCAAGCCATGGATCTCATTCTTGATTCATTGTTTAAATGTTATGATCAATTAGTGATGGAATATAACATGCTTAAAATGAATAAGAATTTCCTCGAGTTGCATTAACATGCTGAAAACTGCGAAGATGAAGATATTGGAGAATGGTTCTCCAGTGCTCATGGTTCATAATGGAAAGGGTCAAATGCCAAAAGAAAGGTAAGACAAGAGTTGTCAAACCTAAAGGAAATAATTTTGGTTATAATAATAACTCTAATAGATGCAATTTGGTAAAATGGCAATTGGATTGACCATTTAGAATTGTAGTCAAAATTCTGGGTGATCAATAAAAGGAATGGTAGTGGGACTACCACTCGGAATATTTATGTTATAAATCGATTTTTCTATATTTAATTATTGGGTATTGGATACCAGATGTAAATCCCACATTTGTAAAATGTGCAATAATTAGTAAATAGAAAACTACTTATAGTAAAGGTTGATCTATGAATGGTAGTGATGCAAGAGTTGCAACATTGTTCATAGAACACTTGCAAAGTGACTTTACTCATGAAGTAGAAAAATATTATTTTGTTATAAGATAATGAAGGATATTAATTTCTTATTTGGAATAAGAAAAGTGCTTTATTTATTATGATTTACTTCATTGTGTTATCATATAAATAAATTTTACATCCTAAATCTTGAAGAACAAAGTAATAAAGACTATAACATAAGTAATTAAAATTCTTTATGCATTATTGTTTTGATCAAATAAATGAGAAATGCATATCTAAAATTCCATGGGACGGAGTTTTAAGTCATATGATTTGGAATCATATGATGCAAACTTATTTACTTGTACCAAGACATCTTTTACTATGATTGGTAAAAGGCTAATATCTTAGTCGACCTAATACATTTTGATGTATATGGTACATTAAGAAGCAATGCTAAAAGAGAATTTTGGTTATACTTGGTAAAACTATCCAAGATTCTGATTGGATCATGATGATGAATAATTTAACCAAGAATTTGACAGTCATCATTAAAGTTGTGAAATGGTTTCACAAATTAACTTCACTAAGAACACCATTCTAAAGGATGTGTCTACGTGGAAGTACAAGAACCTTATTGGATATGGTTCATTAGATGATAAAGTCAAATTGATCTTCCATTATTAATTTTGGGGTTATGTATTAGAAACCGCTATAACTACACTAATTTGAGTTCCATCAA
This sequence comes from Campanula takesimana, assembly GCA_026119855.1. Taxonomy (NCBI): domain Eukaryota; kingdom Viridiplantae; phylum Streptophyta; class Magnoliopsida; order Asterales; family Campanulaceae; genus Campanula; species Campanula takesimana. The sequence continues at coordinate 163,224 of JAOWBW010000579.1, forward strand.
AAGAGGTTAAATGGTGAAAGAAAACTCGGTTTGTCTTTCATAAAGATTTAAGATGATTAGACATTTTGGAAAGGAGCTGTCTGGGACACACTCACATTTAAATCTAATAAATATATTTTCATGGGATATCCTAAGGAAACTTGAGGATAAAATTTTACTCATAAGAAACAAATGGTTTGTTGCTTATGATGATAGTTTTCTAGATAAAAGGTTTATCTCTAAAAGAATCAGTGGGAGTAAAACATATCTCGAATGGTTCGAGACCCAGAAAATAGTATTTAACCTATGATGGAAGTTGAACAAGTTTTCACAAGGGGTTGTGAAAATCCGTTCAAGATATATAAGTACTTGCACACATGATAAAATACAATCTATTAGAAGAAATTTTGGATATTTCGAAATAGAAAGTATTGAGGTAAAGTTCATTTAGAATGAAGTATTTACCACCTATCAAAGATGCAATATAAACTCCACATTTAGATTAATGGCTTGGAGTCATAAAATCTAAAAGGCAATTCATGTATAATAATCAAGTTTGGAACTTGATCATTCTAACCTAAGGTGTAAAAACCAAAGGAGATGAATGACTTTTCTTGGAGAAAAACTTACATGGGTAGCAGAAATTTACTAGAATTCTCATAGTCACATGTTCATATTTGGAATATGAAATTTGATAAAATGATGTCAAAACAAGGGTTCCTCAACGGGAACTCACTTAAGGATGTATTGGATACAACCTAAAGGATTTGACAGTCAAAGAAAATTCTAATGAATCATGTAAGTTGCAGAAATGCATTGGATGGATTAAAGCAAACTTATGGGAGTTGGAATCTCCGTTTTGATAAGTCAAAGATATTGGCCTGATCAAGAACGAAGATGAACCTTGTATATACAAGAAGATTAGTGGAGCATGGTGCTATTCCTTATTTAATATGTGGATGACACATTGCTCATTGGAAACGACATTCCTACACTTTAATCTGTAAAGATTTGGTTAAGAAAGTGTTTCGCAATGAAGAATATGGATGAAGCCGCATAAGTCACTGGCATTAAGATCTATAGATATAGATCAAGGAAGCTAAATGGTTTAAAGCCAATGTACATACATTGACAAAGTCATAAGAAGATTCCGCAAGGAAAATTCTAAGAGAGGACATTTGTCAGTATTACATGGAGTTTCTCTAAGCAAGACTCAATGTCCTAAAGACAAAAGATGAGCATGAGAAAATGAATGAGATGCCATTTGCTTCGGTAATTGGATCCATGATGCCATGATAAGTACTAAGCCGGATGTATATAATGCTTGGAGCATGATGAGTAGATATCAATCCGACACCGGTGAGATTCACTGGATGGCTATGAGAGCGAGTCTTAAAGTACTTTAGAAGGACTAAATATTTGTTTTGATCTATGGAGGGATGGAAGATGATCTCTTCGTATATGGGTACACGGATGCATGCTTCCAAACTGACAAAGATTATAGAAAAATCGCAATCGAGTTTTATAACTAATGGTGAAGCTGTAAGTTGGAATGGTTCCAAGCAGAGTACAGTCACTAATTCTATAACTAAAACTAAGTATATTGCTACATAGGATGCTGCAAAGGAAGTTGTTTGGATTAAGAAGCTCATTGGTGAACTTAAGATGGTTCCTAGTATTGCTAATCCAATAGACCATATTAGTGATAATAGTGGTGCTATTGATCAAGCAAAGGAACCAAGGGCACATCGTAAATCCAAACACATACTTAGGCATTTTCTTATCGTTCGAGAAATCGTTGATAAGGGAGACGTAAACATATGCAAAGTACCAAGTAATGATAACGTTACGGACACGCTAAACAATGGGACTTCCATAAAGCTAAACATGATGGTCATGTTAGGTCCATGGGTATTGGATACCTAGGGAAATGGGCCTAGGGCAAGTGGGAGATTGTTGGTGTTGGTGCCCTAGGCACGTTTGTTAAACGTTATATAAGTTATCATTTTATTCATAATGATAAAGAGATAATAACATTATTATTATGGCTCGTGTTTGCTTATAATAATCTTCGTCCCTAGAGCTTGTTAAGCACTAGTATAAAGTCTAAATGATCATAGGATGATCATGTTAGATTTATAGGTACTTGTTTGGAACAAGGTACTGGACATGACCCGCGGTATGAGATTTATGTCATGGTCAATGTCATATATAAATCTCATATTAGTTATGTCATTTGAATCCTTAGACATGAAGTTATTATTGTCTTTCACTTGATGAAAATTATGTTTGACATATTCAAACGCTGCCTTAACACGGTAGTTATAAAGGGTATGATTGGCATAATCGGATTCACGTAGGGAAGAATAATAAGCTAAATGGATTTGTCCCTCTTCGGAGAGATGTCAAGCTTGGGCCCCTCGAAGGAATGATGTTGATGAAATGTTTGGCAAAACTCAAATGGATTGATTGGATCAATGTCATTTGGATTATCAACATATTCGGAATCGAGAAAGTATTGAACAATACAAGTTGACTTATTGACCATGACTTGTGTTCAATGACATCGTGGACAAAGGGATTGTGACATGTTCTAAAGGAATGCGAACTTGTATCTAGTTATACTATTTGGGTAGGTATAACGGTTTGCTAGAACCTAATCATACCTTATGGTTTCATGTTTGAACCCATTCCCAACTTAGTATAATCCTAGAGGGTCACACACAATAGAACGAATCCTAAATAAGGACTATATTGGAAATTTTGAAATTGGATTTTCTGGGATTTTTGGACGACCTAAAGGGCTGGGCGACCGCACAGGGATTTGGGCGGCCGCACGCCTCAGTTTGGGCGGCCGCACAACTCAATCGAATTTTGGACGGTTTTAACACAAGTTTCCTATTTGTTTTTTGTGTATAAACTTCAGAATTCGGCCACAACTCAGACCTAATGTTTTATGCAAGCCTCCAAAGAGTTTGAGAGGGTTTTATTTTGTTCTAAGAAATCCTAGATTGAAGAACAAAATTATACACAAAGAAAATTCCATATAGTTCATATTTAATTATGAAAACGTGTTTCATAATTTGGTCTAGCAACCAAGATCAAGTGTTCTTGATATTCGTTCGCGTGTGGATACCGCTAGAGGGTGAAATTCATTATCTTCAAAGTTCGTGATTCTTGCTTTGTTCGTGTTCAAAATTTCAAGCTTCTATCGAATTCAAGGTTGCAAAATCAAAGTCATCAAGGGTTAGTTTTTCCTCTATTCATATTGTTGTATTTGACTTAATCATATGAATGGATCTATGGGCGTTAGGTTTCATTAAATTTTAAATGCTTAATTCCGCTGCGCATGTTGCTACGAAACCCAACACTTCCATACCTCCATACACCAAGAACGAATCTTTAGTCCTCGCAAGTACTTAAGAATCGTCTTGACTGCAATCCAGTGACTCTCAGCAGGATCTGATTGGAATTTTCTCATCATGCTCAAAGCATATGAGACATCGGGTCTAGTACATATCATGGCATGCATGATTGATCCAATTGCAGAAGCATAGGTGTAGACACCCCGCCTTGGACCGCTCACCCCGATTGCACATTTGATTTTGTGTTTCTACCCATTTTAAGTGTTTCTCGTTAGTTTCTGTCACTTCCGTTAAGTTCCTGACTGACTTCGTTAAGTCCAGGGACTAAACTGAATGACAGGGCTGACTTTCTAGTCCATTCTATCAAAATTGCCTTCTCTGAGTCACGCGCCTCCGACAGGAGGAGCCAGGCGCGCGCGCCTCCCGCCCCCAAAGCAGGAAGCGCGCGCCTCTGGGCGTCAGTTACAGATTTCTGGCCAGGATTCTCTCACTTGCTCAATTTACAGGATTTTGCCCGGGAATGATTTCTTGGTGACTGAGTTTTGGCACCAAAACACCCCTCTTTCACCTATAAAAAGCTCCCTTTACCTCCATTTTCAAGGACCAAAAATTGAACTTACAAAAACTATACCAAAATCACTTTCTAAAGGTTCTCCAAGGATCTCATCAAGCAATATTTGAAGGTCTTCAATTGTAGGTAAAAGTCCATCTTTTCCTTTCTTTTCTACTTCATCTCCTCTCTCTCTTTTACTCTAATCAAATGTGCAATCACCCAAATCATTTTGGGACATGAATCTAATGATCACCTCATCTCATTGAGGTTGTTAAGGAGTTATCTCCTACATTCCAAACTCTATTTTAAAACCCCCTTTTTTATGACTTAAAGAAGAAGAAGAAGAACGTTATCATTCATGTAGATTTCGATCAAGCAAGACCAACTTTAGTTGGGCGAGATGGGTGTTTCGGTACTTCCCATCTCGTAATCTAACCCCGAACCTCAAAACAAAGAATCTCTGTTTTCGTAATCAAACTTAGGCTATAATCAATAGGTTTTTCTTATGTTCCTCAAAACATAAGTGGCGACTCTAAACAATCTAAAACAAGTTAGACATCCTAGGATAACTCAAGCGCTCTAGCCAAGCCGTGGCTCCCTGGGGTATCTACAGTGGTGACTCTGCTGGGGAAGATTTGAGGGTTAAACTTGCATCTGATCAAATCTACATCTTTTCTGGCATTCTGATTCCTGATGGGGGAGGCACGCGCGTCTGGCCTCTTCAGCCTAAGGCGCGCGCATCCCGCATCAAGGACCAGAATCGCCCACTTCTTCATGTTCTTCATCTTCTTCTTCTGCTATTCTGCACTAATCATTTCTGCAGGGGTTACAATATGCACATAGGACCAGTGCAATCCCCTGAGTCCAAAATCTGACATTCTGACAGGTGTGACCAGAAGCGCGTGCCTCCTAATAGCATTGCGCCATGCGCGCGCGTCCCGCATCAACACTCAGAGGCGCACGCTTCTGCGTTGGTTCCCAGAACAGAAACAGGTTTCAGTGACTGAGCAGAACAGTGGGGGTGTGGGCACAGTTGCCTGCATCAGAGCAGAATTGAACCCTCGGACTGTTTTAATTTTGCGTTTTATTTACCGGTCACACGGGTGATTCGGGAGTTGTAATTTATGTGCTTATGTGTTTTTGTTTGTTTTTCTTTCTTTTCAAAAAAAAAAAAAAAATTGTCACTTGTTAGACCTCACACTACATGCACATATTCCTATGAACTGCTCACTATCGAGTCGCACAAGTCCAACCCCCAAACCCGTCGAGGCCCGTCCTAGAAAGTTTCAAGCTCCACAGACTTGCTCTTTCGAAGCGGTAAACCTCAGCCCGTGGTGTAGTTCAAGACTACATGACGGGGGTGACCTTTGAGCCTCATATTCAAGCCGAGCACAAGCCACACAATTCTAGTTAAGGTCTAACACTCCGTGACTCAAGTCGTTTTCCATGTACCGAGATTTGCCTAAACTAATGTCTTCAAATCATACATGCCAACTTGTTGAAATGGACGCAATAAAAATCCGTCCCCAAAAGTGGTTTTTTGGACGAAAATAAAAATCCGTCCCCGCATGTATGCTTTACTACATTAATTTAGTTTAATCCCGATACATGTAGGATTCACAAGCGCGATGGAATCCGATGAGTATATGGGACCGCGAGATGGTCTATATACTAGTGTGACGATTCCATTATTTCTTAGAAACCCAAAAGGGATCCATTCCCTCCGACTTAAAAAAAAAAAAAAAAAAAAAGAGTCTTTTCTTATGTGGTTCGAGTCGTGTGCCCAACTGCGTGTTCTAAGCCTCTTCATGGACCGCAAGTGTTACTCAAGACTGACAAAGGCCTCTTCTGCAATATAGATTCAATTGGTACTTACAGAGTTCTACCGGGATTCGGCAAATCGGGTAGTCCGTGAAGAGATCACTCCAACAGCTCCTACATCAACCATGACCGGCAGGCAGCAACACCATGTCTCTCGAACAGCTCTCAACCATGGTCCAACTCCTCCAAGAGCAAGTCTCCACCCTTAATAAGGAGTCACAAAGCAAAGACGACATTTGGAAATCCCACCTCGACAGCCAAAGGGAGGCCCACAAGGCCGAGATGGAGCTAATGAAAGAAAAGCTCACTAATCTTGCCAAGGGGAAGAACAAGAATAATGAGATGAATCCGAATGGACCGAGGGTTTGTTCAAAAGTCCTTATGTCAACACCCGCACCAAGAAAATGGGAGAGCCGAGTTCCGAGAACAATGAGCTCAAAATGGTGGATTCTATCATGGCCTACATCGACAAAAATTCAACGGGCTCAACATGGGGAAAGGCTCCGACACAAGCCTTTATCAATCATCCATCCTCATGAGTACTATGGCCGCTCTTCCCGATAAGTTCAAGATGCCCGACATAAGCAAATTCAAGGGCAACTCTTGTCCTATGGCTCACATTGAGACTTATATTTGGGTAATGGTTCCGAAGAAGGTCTCCCCAAGGTGATGGCTCAATGCTTTCCTCTCACTCTCGAGGGGGTGGCAAAAGATTGGTATGCTACTCTCCCGCTCACTGTCCGTCTTGATGGGACTCTGCCATGCTTGCCATCAAGAACCAATACCAAGGCAACACCACTCACCGGCCCACAAGGAAAGAGCTAGAGAACACTACTCAAGAGACAACGAGTCCTTCATCGACTTCACAAGGAGATGGAATGACAAACTCTCTGAAATTGTTGAGAGGCCGAACACAAAAGAGCAAATGGACATCTTTCTCAAGTGTCTCAATATTGATCTCCGCACCCACCTAAGTGGGGCTGGGCTTGCTACTCCGACTTCTCCCAAATGTATGAGGCGGGTGGTACACATGGATGACTTGCTCAAGGAGATCAAGAAGACCACTCCTACTTACCGATACAAGGCCGCTTCCAACTCCACAAAAGAGGCATCGGTCAACGCCGTCACTATTGACAAGGGGAATTACAAAAAGGTTCCTCCACCCCAAGGGAAGAAGTCTCGAAATGACCGTGTCTACACGCCTCTCCAAGGCATGACTCAAACCGAAGTGTTTGAAGTCCTCAAAGCAAAGGGCCAAGTCACACCCATGCAAGGGTACAACCCAAGACGGTCCACCCCAATCATGCTCACCACAAATATTGTGGCTACCACCAATATAGTGGCCACACACCGAGGATTTCTTCGTTCTCCGCAATATCATTCAAGATCTCATAGACAAGAAAGAATTTGTAGTGACTAATGACGAACATGTCAATGTAATAGAGATAGGGAAACTCGAGGGGACCACCCATTCAATCCCAATTGTGAATGGGGGCCCCAATGTTATGAATAAACTTGACAATTCTTGTTATGTAGTGGACTTACGATGAGGTAATGAGGGAAGTACTAGAGAATAGGAAAAAGAAGCAAGATGGGAACGTCAACATGCTAACTCGATCCGGTCGGAGTCATAACAAGCAACCCTTCCACTTCCGCACCAAGCTCCTCTTCTCAAAGGCCACAAGCTCGCGACACTCCCGAAGCCCCTCTACTTGTCCAACTCAAGAAAACTCAAGCCAACATCTCTATTTGGGACCTCATTGCATCCTCAAAGAAACACCGAGATCTTGTCATCCGCAATCTCGATGATACATCAGTTTCTCCCGATACTACTCCCGAGACCTCACGGCAATGATTGGTCACATTCATTTTGGCAACGTCATCACCTTTGCCGATATGGACCTTCCACCATTTGGTTCCGACCACAACGAAGCTATTTACCTCAAGATACGAGCAAGGGGGAGGCCCGTCTCAAGAGTCTTAGTGGACGGTGGTTCCGCACTCAATCTCATGCCTGACAGAATCCGGGCATACTGGGCTTAAGATTCCGATTTGAAGCCTTCTACTCAAGTAATCCGAGGTTATGACAGCACCGCCCGTACAGTCATGGGTATGATTGAAATAGACATTGAGTTTGGGAGCATGGTCATGTCCGTTCCATTCCAAGTGCTTGATATCACGCCTCGTTCAACTTACTTTTGGGTCGACCATGGATTCACACTGCTAACGCCGTTACCGTCAACTCTCCACCAATGTGTCAAGATCCGAAATGGTGATGAAATAGTGACCGTCATGGCGAAAACGTCACTATCCACAGAAAAGGTGAGCCCGTCCACCAAGTTCAGCATGGTTACCAGACTCCACTCTCTCCGGCGTCTCAATCAACGCCATTGACAAAGAAAGGGGAAACGGATCATGGACCCCCAGCAATCACAAAGTCCTCCGCATGATGAGGAATATGGTACTTCCCTGGTTTAGGCCTAGGGAAATATCAACAAGGAATCCTACATCCTGTGTAAGTCCCATTTGTCAAGGACACACTCGGTTTGGGGTACGAGCCTTCCAGAGAAGACTTGAAACAAGAGCAAGCGATCAAGGATGAAAAGGCCGAGCTCGTAAAGAAGGCCGTCGTTATGAGGTCCCTAATCTAAGGCCTTACCGCAAGACGTTGAATGGCTATTTTGTCCGCCAAGGGAAGACGTTCCATACAGGATCTTTCCCGAGCCATGGTTAACAATAAGGGTGTCAAAAAGCCCGGTCTCGAAATTTTCTCCGATTGTGAGATCCAGAAATCCGAAAAGGAACCACTCCCATGTCGCCCGTGAATGGTGGGGAAAGAAGGTGACTATAGAGTCCGAGACAGAAATCATCGTGGGGAAGAACTAACAGATTTAGCCTCCATGTTCGAAGAGCTTACCATAATGAATGAATGCCAAGTCAACACCATCCATAATACCGTCATCATGAACGAGACTATCAGTGAGATCCCGCCAAGCTCCGAGCCGATCAACAATTGGTATTCTACGAAAGGGCCCGTGGTATCTGAAGAATTCTTAGTCCAAGAAATGGGTTGCATGCCCGCACAGCAACAAAGGAAGAGCGGCTCACACTTACTTTCGAGTCCGAGAGTGTCTCTAATACCCTCAACCAAGAGGATTGGAGGCCATAGCCGAGCGTGTGTTTCCTTTTCTTTGCTAATGAAAATTTGATATTTCTGAGTACCCTGAGATTGCAAACATCATAAATGATGAATAACTAATAATGAACTTAACGAACAAGTTAATAACGATTCAAATTATGATGAAATAGACCACGAAACACAACATACTTAAATGAACTTGCTCAACAGTCCGTAGTCGTGGTGAAAATGGTCCAAGGCTGACGAAGAATTGCATGTTGTTAATCTGGGTACCGAAGAAGAACCAAGAGAGACTAAGATCGGAAGCTTCTTCAAGGGGGAGACAGAGACAGATTGACTGCACTACTACGGGAGTTGTGGATGTGTTCGCATGGTCATACAAGACATGTCGGGTGGACAGAAAGGTAGCGAGCACAGAATTCCGATCAGAGAAGATGCCAGGCCAGTAAAGCAGAAGCTCAGAAAGATCAAGCCAGAATGGTCTCTGCAAGTCAAAGAAGAGATTGAGAAGCTCCTCAGTGTGGGTTTCATCAAGGTTATCGAGTATCCGACATGGTTAGCCAACATCGTGACAGTCAGAAAGGCAAACGGCAAGGTTTCGAGTTTGTGTGACTTCCGGATTTGAACAGAGCTTCCCCAAGTATGATTTTCCACTCCCTAATATCGACATGCTGGTCGACTCCACTGCTGCCTATGAGGTATCGCTCATTCGTGGATGGTTCGCTGGGTACAATCAGATTCTCATGGCCGAAAGAAGATCAATATAAGACGCCTTCACAACACCGTGGGGTACCTTTTGCTACACAGTCATGCCATTTGGGTTAAGAAACGCTGGGGCTTCCTACCAAAGAGCCGTGACAGACTTGTTCCACGATATGATTCACAAGAAATCGAGGTCTATGTGGACGACATGATCATTCACTCCAAAGGACCGATGGTCAACATTTAATCGATCTCCGCAAGTTCTTCGAAAGCTTCGTCAACACAAGATGAGCTCACCCTGCAAAGTGCACGTTCGGGGTTATCCGAGCAAAAGTCCTTGGTTATATGGTCACTGAAAGAGGGAATTGAAGTAGAACCTCACCAAAATCAAGGCAATCATTGACATGCCCCTCCAAAGACGCAGAAATAGATTCAAAAGGTTTCATGGGCAGACTGCAGTACATCAGTCGGTTTGTGCACCAACTCACTTTCATGTGCGAGCAATCTTCAAGCTACTCAAGAAGAATGTGGCTCTAGAATGGACCGACGCGTGCAAGAAGCCTTCGACAAGTGAAGCATTACTTGACGTTGCCACTCCTGTTCTGTCCGCCGCACAAGGAGAAACCTCTTTTGCTCTATCTCACTGTCAATGATGAAGCCCTAGGGGCTATGTTAGCACAAGAGCAACGGGGGTCACAAAGGAGAACGCCATTTATTTTGTCAGTCGCCGATCCAAGGAGGCGAAAAGAACTACTCTGTCTTAGAGAAGTCATGTGCAGCATTGGTTTGGGTCACTCAAAAGTTCAAACACTATAATGGAAGCTTTTCCGATCAAGGCTAGTAGCAAAGGTGGAACCCGCTCCGCTACATCTTCGAGGAAGCCTTCATGTAACAAGAATAGCCAAATGGTACTTCATGCTCGCCGGCTATGATATCACTTACGTCACACTAAAATCCGTCAGGGGGAAAGTGTTCAGTGACCAGCTTGCCGAATTCCTGTGTGACGAAGTGAAGGGGGAAGATGTACAGTTCCCCGACGAGCATTTAATTTGTACTGCAACCGAGGAAATTAAGGTGGCAACCTTTTTTTCGATGCGCCGCCAATTAACACGGCTTGGGTATAGGAATATTGCTTGTTGATCCAAAAGACATCTACACTCCCATTGCCATCCGTCTGGAATTCGAAGCTACCAACAACATGCCGAGTACGAAGCATGCATAGCAAGGCTCGAAGCAGCTCTCGAAAGAACGTCACGGAACTAGAAGTATCGGCGACTCTTTGCTCTTATCAATCAAAATGGGTAAATGGCGAACCAAGACGAACTCTCCAACAGTATGGTCAGCACCTTGAAGAACTGGTTGAAACAATTCAAGAAGATCACTTTCAACTACCTGCCAAGGATAAAAATCGCTTCGCCGATGCACTGGCCACATAGCTTCATTAGTCGAAATGCCCAAAGGGAAAATGGTGAAGCCTTTCAAAATTGCCCGAAGGAAC
>JAOWBW010000579.1:791741-826459 GCA_026119855.1 Campanula takesimana
CAAAACCTCGCCGCCACCATGGTACCATCCACTACTACCCCGGAGGACGTCACCCACTGATTGGTAATATCCACTATGGAAACATCATCACTTTCTCGGAGCTAGACAAGCCAAGTGTTCGGAGTTGATCATAATGAGCCTTTATACATCACTGTCGAAGTAAATGGCAAGAAGATTCCCGCGTATTCATTGACAATGGTTCTGCTATTAATATCCTGCCTTCAAGGATGATGGATGTGGTTGGTGTTCATGGTGTTGATTTACGCCATCCAAGCAAAACATCAAAGCTTATGACTCTACATGCCGCGCCGTGATAGGCGAAGTCACCTTGCCCATTACCATCGGAACAAGATCCTGCCAACGATTTCCACGCCATAGACATCCCGCAACCTTCTCACTCCTCCTCGGCGGCCATGGTTACATCAGTCGGGCGCTGTCCCATCTTCCCTACACCAGTGTGTGAAGTTTCAATCTGGTAATGAAGTGACCATCATCTGCAGTGATCTCGTAACTGCCCAAGGACGGACACCAAAGGCGTTTCCCTGTCTTACAAATTCAGCATGGGGAAGAGAGCCGACTCTTCAATGGCTTCGAAATAGTCGCTCAAGCACTGATCTGCACCATCGACCTCACCAAAACAACGGACAAAGTGGCACCTGTTGTCAAGATACTGCGTAACATGGGTTTCATACCGGGGCTGGGGCTAGGTAAGAACTTGCAAGGCCCCACAGAATTGGTTGAAGAGGTTAATCATCGAGGGTTGTTCGTCTAGGGATACACCCTTACTCCCGAAGACAAGATGGAGCAACAAAGGATATAATTGCTTAAAAAGATGAAGCTTCCCTACAAAAAGCCTGAAATGCGGCCGTATCGCCTGTCCCTGAATAGCTACTTTGTCAGGGAAGGCGAGGAGTTCTCGTGTTTTGAGTTCACCGAGCCATGGATTGACCACACCGGGAAATTGCAGAAAGGGTTCGAGATTTTCAGAGATGTGGAATTTGATCGGTCCAACATGAAGCTGACTTACATGGAATATGACAAAGCCACGGGCAGAGTTAGAACCATCAAGCATGAGTACTCCACCAAGGTTGCGGATGACTTGGCAGATCAACTTGAAGCCGCAACCCTTGACAAGCCAGCAATAGAAGCCGCAGAAACTCCAAGTTTGACTGAGACGTGGGACTGCCAATATCTGCTTCAACATCTGGGTAATCTGGGGCTGCACGAAGACATGGTTGCCGTCATTGGAGACGATTCTGAAGATAAGGTGGACCCAAGGACATTGGTGGTACCCATGGGGGACAAGCTCAAGAATTGGTGCATCATTGGAGGACCTATAGCTACTCCGGAATTTATGATGGGAACACTGGGGCTTACTCCTTCTCCTGTCGCCACTCCTGCAGCATCTCCTGTCACTCGCCCAAAATCCCCGTCCCCAGAGTCTAGTGTTTTACATTTTGAATTTGAGTCTTCCTCTAAGTCTGACGACCTTACGTCTGAAGACTATGATCTTGTTGCAAACACTATTTTCCCTTTTGCCATGAATGAAACCCTCGACCTTTCCGAGTATCCCTCCATAGTCACTCTTTTAACTGATAAATTGGCTAATAATCAAACTAATGATATACACTTAGTTAATAATGATTCATTAGAAGAGGCAGGCACAGACACATTAAATGATGAATACATTAAAGAAATCTCAGAACAGGTTATTAATAAAAAAGAATCTCGAGCCCAAGCTGCCGATGAGGTGTTAACATGCGTGAATTTGGGAACCGAAGCCGAGCCTAAGGAAACGCAGATTGGGAGTTTCTTCAGCGGAGCCGAAAGGGAAGCACTGATTGAGCTACTCAAAGAATATGTGGATGTGTTTGCATGGTCTTATAAGGACATGCCGGGGCTCGACAACTCGATCGTAGAGCACAGAATCCCAACAGCACCAGACGCTAAGCCAGTCAAGCAGAAGCTGCGCCGCATTAAGCCGGAATGGTCTTTGCAAGTGAAGGAAGAGATTGAGAAGCTACTCCGTGTGGGTTTCATCAGGGTGATCGAGTATCCAACTTGGATATCAAATCTGGTGACTGTCAAGAAATCCAACGGTAAAGTCAGAGTATGTGTGGATTTTCGGGATCTCAACAAAGCTACGGCAAAGGATGACTTCCCCTTGCCAAATATCGACATGTTGGTGGATGCGACCGCCCACTATGAGGTCAAGTCGTTTGTGGATGGGTTTTCCGGCTATAACCAAATCAAGATGGCCGAGGAGGACCAAGAAAAAACAGCTTTCACCACCCCATAGGGGACTTTTTGCTATACTGTCATGCCATTTGGGCTGAGGAACGCTGGGGCTACCTACCAACGGGCAGTTACGACTTTATTCTACGATATGATCCACAAGGAGATTGAGGTGTACGTGGATTACATGATTATACATTCAAAAGGGTCTGGGGGCCAACACTTGATAGATCTCAGAAAATTCTTCAACAGGTTGAGAGAGCACGCCATGCGTTTGAACCCGGCGAAATGCACCTTTGGAGTTCGTAGAGGGAAAGTATTAGGTTACATGGTCACCGAGAATGGGATCGAAGCCGACCCAAGGAAGATTCAAGCCATCCTGGAGATGAAGCCACCCCGCACCGAGACGGAGATAAAAGGATTCATGGGACGCCTGCAATACATCAGTCGGTTTATCAATCAGCTGACCACCATCTGCGAACCAATTTTCAAGTTAATGAAGAAAACAGCCAGTGTGGAGTGGGATCATGACTGCCAGATAGCCTTCGAAAGGATCAAACAATATTTGGTGAATACCCCAATCCTGCGCCCGCCGCATAAGGAGAAGCCGTTGCTACTATACTTAACTGTGACAGATACCGCCGTCGGATCCATGTTAGCGCAAGAAGCCAAAGATTCCCGGATTGAGAATGCAGTGTACTTTGTCAGTCGAAAGTTACAAGGTAGCGAGCTCAATTACTCCGCGCTCGAGAAGACCTGCGTAGGCCTAGTATGTGTGGTGACGAAGCTCAAGCACTACATGGTATCCCATCCGATCTTACTAGTCTCGAAAATGGATCCTATCAAGTACCTATTCGATAAACCATCCCTTTCTATGAGACTCGCTAAATGGTCAGTATTCTTGGGAGAGTTCGACATTACTTATGTACCGAGGAAGGCAATCAAGAGGAGGGCAATGGCCGATCAGCTCGCAGACACTCCGAGCACTGAGACAAGAGGACCCGACCCCGAGTTCCCGGATGATGACATTTTCGCAATTGAGGTCGCAGAAAGGTGGCAATTATTCTTTGACGGAGCTGCAAACAAACGAGGGAATGGAGTCAGACTCCTACTTATTGATCCCAAAGATGAGCACACTCCCATAGCCATCAAGCTAAACTTTTCAGCAACCAACAACGCCGCCGAGTATGAAGCGTGTATAGCCGGATTGGAGGCCGCCCTAGAACGCAACGTGAAAGAGTTAGAAGTGTATGGAGACTCTGCTTTGATTATTAACCAAACGGCGAAGAAATGGAAAACTATTGATCCTTGCCTGCAGCGGTACCAAGGTTACATGGATGAGTTGATAGCACAGTTCAAAGAAGTTACCTTCCATTTTCTGCCGCGAGACAGAAATAGGTTCGCGGATGCTCTAGCGACATTGGCCTCCTTAGTTGAAATTCCAGAAGGAAGGTCCGTGAAACCATTCAGGGTTGGACGAAAGGAGAACCCGGCCTATTGTTGTGAAATCCAGATCAATGCAGAGATAAACGGAGATCAATGGTACGCCCAAATCTACAAGTTCCTTAAGCACGGAGAGATGTCCTTTGACGGAGATGTGAAGGCCAAGAGGCTGCAAGCACTCAAAAGATTGGCGGGGCAGTTTGTGCTGTTAGACGATACTTTGTACAAGAGGTATTACGACGGTCTGTTGCTCTTATGTGTCGACAACAAGAAAGCTGAAGCAATAATGGAAGAAGTACACAACGGGTTGTGCGGACCCCACATGAATGCAAGGATGCTTAGACAGAAGATCACCCGGCTGGGCTATTATTGGATTACCATGGAGACAGACTGTATTCAATGGGTTCAACGGTGTCACAAGTGCCAAGTATGCTCCAACCTCAACCACATCCCCCCACACGAATTGTATAGTTCCACCACGCCTTGGCCATTCGCCACGTGGGGTATAGATATTATTGGGAAGATCTCGCCGGCCGGTAGTAATGGTCATGAATTCGTCCTCGTCGCGGTCGACTACTTCACAAAGTGGGTCGAAGCTCAGTCTTACAAGGTGCTGAATTCCAAGAAGGTAGCGCAGTTTATTAAAGAGAACATTATGTGTCGGTATGGGGTTCCTAACCTCATTATATCAGATAATGGCAGTCATTTCGAAGCCGAGTGTGCTCGCTTGCTTGTAGAATTCAAGATCGAACGAAAGAAATCTTCCCCATACTATCCACGGACTAACGGCGCGGTTGAGGCGGCCAACAAGACGATAGAGCAGATAATTCGCAAGGACGGGATTGGCCCGAGAAGTTACCATTAGCACTTTGGGGGTACAAAACGTCAGTCCGCACCGCTACTGGAGAGACCCCTTACGCTTTGACATACGGCATGGAGGCAGTGCTCCCTATTGAGTTGGAGGTGCCATTTTTGAGGATCTTGCTCAAGAACCAAGTGAATGAGGTAGAATGGCTTCGTAGTCGCTATGATCAGTTGGCAACGCTCGACGAACGCAGATTGAAGGCCATAGAACACATCCGGGCCTATCAAAGGAGAACGACAAAAGCCTTCAATAAAAAGGTCAAGCCTGTTGACATAAAGGAAGGAGACTTGGTGCTCAAAGCACGCTTACCCAACAAATTCAACCCCCTCGGGAAATGGGCCCCCACTTGGGTAGGGCCGTTTGTAGTACAGAAGATCTTCTCCGGAGGAGCGGTCAGAATGGCAGATTTGGATGGCAACCCGTTCAAGGAACCAGTCAACCTCAGCAAGCTCAGACGCTACTATGACTAGACTCCCCCTCTCGAAAAAAAATAAAATAATATTTACTACGCAAAAAGAAGCCCGATAGACTGAAAACCCACAAAGGGCGGTCTATGCAAAATAAGGGTGCGTACAAAGCTCGCTAGATCGAAAACCCGCAAGGGCGGTCTAGGCAAAAGTTAGAGTATTCCCCCTTCTATCTTCCCTTTCTTTAAAATCATTCTAGTCTGACTGGAGTGAACTACGGTGACCTGAGCCCCTTAGTCCTATTTGTAAAAGGGGAACGTAGGTAGCCTTTTAAAAGGTGCGGTCTAAAAAACAAATAAACATCCAAATCTTGTCAAAGCAATAAAGATAGAAGTTGTATCTTTCTGAAAGCAAAAACTTTTATTTCCATAGTCATCGCATGTTAACACTTATTTGATGAGTCTAAGCTTGACATACTTTTTGAATGAATAACCTTTTCTGAAATTGAAACTAAAACAAAAGTAAACTAAGTTAAACTAATGTGGCTGCAACGACCATGGAGAGACGCTCGGGATTACTCCTTAGTGCCATTTGTGCCCTCGGTCTCTTTCTTCTTGCTTTGCCTACGGCGAACTTTCTTCTTACTAGGATTCTCGCAAAATCTTCTTTCAAACTCGCTAACACCTTTAGTCTTTCCATTAGGAGCCTCTTCGCCCTTCCTATTCTTTGACGCCCCCACTTCTTCTCCGCCTCCGTTAGCCACGCTCTTACTCATCCTCCTCTCATAAGCCTCAGCCTCCTTAATTCTCAAGAAAAAACTTGGAGCACAGGATCCCAAAATAGTGCCCCTTAGGGTCTCTAGAGTCTGCTCCGCATACCCAAGTCTCCCCATATACCAATCCAAATACTCGCGTGGCAGGAAGGTGTTGCTAGAGCGTGTGAGGAAGGTCCTACGACTAAATCCGGCCTCGCCCCACATCTGAGAAAGAAGGACTGAGGCACTATCATCCAACTGAAGTACCCCAAAAGGAAAATCATCTCTCTCCTCGTCCCAACCCCCCGGGATGGTCTGCACCAAACCATACTGACGAAGCACTCTAGAGGGATAGTAAAAGGTAGTCCCAGAAAGGGTCGGAACTTTGATCATGTGAAGTCCCACTTGTTTCTCCCTCACAGAGTGAATGTGCCAATGGGGCACCACCCACTGAATGTCGTCAGTCACCATTTCCGCCAAATACTTTTCCCAACCTTTGAGAGTCATGCCCTCAAACCGCTCCGCCATGCCTCTAATGCGGTGCATCCATGGGGCCACTTTCAGAGAAGCCGCCGGTTTATTCACTCGAAGCCTCTCTTGCAACCACATGGTCAAAAGCCTATCACTACCACAAGGCATCCCACCATAAGCCGCAAGATAGGGAATCCCACAGAGCATCTCCCCAAGAATGGCCGGTACAATGTCATAACCTAAGCGAGCCGAATTCACCATGCCCAAACACCCCTCACTAGCAAATCCAACCTCAGAAGGGAAAAGAATAGAGGCAAACAGACATAGCGCAAGATGGTCCAAGGAACGGTCAGAGGCCACATCCATGTGTATAAAGTGTTGTGGCATCCAAGAAAGGTCGACATAACCGCCCCTAGCATACCTATCAAAGTCATCCGCGGACACGCCAAAGGTCATCAACTTGTCCCTCAAGCAAACGAAGTCAAAGGGCAAGGCAACTTTACCCTTCCCTTCGTAGCCACATAATGCCGCGATGTCCTCATAAGTGGGTGTTATCTTGTTGAATTAAAAGTTGAAGACATGGAGGGTATCATTCCAAAATCTCCCATAGGCTTGCAAGAGGTTGGTATTGGAGTTCATGTGCAAAAGTGACCAAAGACACTTTATCCCATACCGTTCATCAAGTTTCCTACGACTAGAACCAGGAAGTTTGGCAACCCACTTCTCCAAAGAGGTTATAAAGACCTTTTTCTCAAGACTTGTGATCCTAGCCTCTTGATCCATGGCAAAGAGCAAGCAAATTGGTTAAAAGGAACTCAAAAAACTGCTCAAAAGGTTGCTGGTACATTTTTGTGGCTGCAAAGGGTTCATTAAATAGGGTACGGACTCCCACTCTTGCCAGGAAAAGGAAAAGCAGAGCCGACTACTGACTTGGCCACGCGGCCACTTGTGATCTTGGAAGATATGGCCACGCGGCCAACATTGCTCCGTGCCTTGCCATGGCCATGCGGCCAACATTGCTCCGGGCCTTGCCATGGCCATGCAGCCAACATCGCTCCATGCAGAAATCCGGTTTGTTTCCTCCCACTCCGTAACGGATCCATGCAACTACGTACCTGTCCCCCTTCCGTGGTTCATGCATTGTATAAAATTAGGAACATTTGTAAAATAACTAGTTTGCACAAGTAGGCTCCCACAATAAATTTACATTTTAGAAACATGATATACATACATGCATTTTATACATTGGTTCTATACATACATATCCCTCTGCTCTCTACTAGCTAATAGTGTAGGAAATAAAGATGGACCCCGCCTAATCAGAATCTTCCTCCGTGGTGTCTCCACGCCGCGCTAAAGCCCGAGAGCTACCGGCATCCGAACTCCGTCCCCGGACCGCTCGACCACCAATGTGAGAAGAGCCCGCGCCGTTCGGAGACCGCTCACGACGCTGGGGTGACGCAACGTCGTCCCTCTGACAAGTACATGAATGGTACGCCTCCCTCAGTAAGCACATCAACACGTTCTCCCGCCGAGCTGAACGGATATATGCCTCCCGAGTCACCTGAAAGGGAAGCCAAGGCAAATGATTACAATGCAGAAAGAAATAGATGTGTGCAAACATGACTAATACAAAGCACAAAGCCGTACCCCAGCGTCGGGCGGAGGAATGAATGTCTCCTCAACGAGATCTGCGTCAGTCGGCTCCAAGCTAAGCTCCACCTCCCGACCGCCCCTCATCACTCTCACGCTACTCGAGCGAAGGGGCATATCAACCAAAGGTCTACTCCTACCTACATAACGGGCCGAGCTCGATCCATCTCCCGATAACATCCTAGCCCGAACCTGAGGGCTGATCAGCCGTGTCCGCACGTAGCCGGCATAGTCATCACTCCCTCTGTAATGCTCTGCCGGAGTGGGAGCCAAGAAAGTCGCCAACCTCGCGGGACGGAGCATATCCCGAGGAGGGTCATAAGGAGCCCACGGTAACGCACCAGCCCTGTGCTGACGAACCACCCTCTCTCTGAGATACATGGCCTCCCCGGTGAGACCCACAAGCAGAACCCTAGAAGCGGTCAAATCCACTACATAGGGACCCACCGAAGCCTCATTGGCTGGGCTCCATGGGTAAAATCTAACCCCGATGGGCTCAGACATCGCGAACACCCTCCTCAGATCAGTAGCATCCACTGTCTTCCTGTCCCGGTTTTTGCGGGGAGGAGCCCTGTTGCCCTTGCACCAGTACGACATGATGGGAACAACCTTGTTGGCACTCATCACCAACTGAAAAGGGGCGACACCAAAGACCTCGTACACCCAAGCCTGTGCATATAACGAGAGAGACATTTCCGACCAAAAGATAGAACAAAGATCTCAACAAATGAAAAGAAGGGTAGTCAAGAGCGTACCTCAAAGGCGAACTGGAACCCGTCAAAGGCCGACGAGCTAGCCCTCGAGCAATGGTCCAAAGCCCGGTAAATCTCAGCCAAACCAGCTCCACCCCAAGAAATCCCACCGACTAAGTCCAAGTCCACAAGAGCCCCTAGCAGTGAGTACCGGCAGACAGTAGCCCCTCTGGGAAACAAAATCTCTGAAAAGCTGTACCATAAGAACAGCCGGACCAAGCAATCCAAATCATATTCCCCCCTACTAAAGGCCTCAATAGCCACCTCCACCAAGCGATTCACCTTCCCGGCCTCCACTCCATAACCCTTGACACCTCCTCCCAGGTCGGTGTCGACTCCCAGCAGAGCCTGTCTATAGTCCCGTCGCTCCGCCAAGTTCTCATCAAAAGGCAAAGGGGTACCAGTAAACCTTAACCCTGTGATGGCCGCGAAATCCGTCGGCGTGATGGTAATCTCTCCCCAACTGAAGTGGAAGGTATGGGTGGTATCCCACCAGAACTCCCAGCACACCTCTATCACCGCTGCCACCTTCAGGGTAGCCCCGACCATGCGGACACTGTCAAAGAATGGGCCAAAGCCCATAGCCTTGATCCGAGCACGCAAACCGCCCGGTCCCTCCGGTAGGGACGCCCATAGTTTGCCCACAGTCACTGTGGACCGACGAGCCTTGATCCTCTGCAGGTAAACACAGCACAGGTATGTTACCATTCTAGCAATTTAAATTCTAGCATTACATTATTCTAGCATTTCATATTATGTGCATAAAACATACAAATGTGCGAGAAGGAGGGGAATGAAAATTCGAAATTTACCTCTCGCGTCTTCGGAAGCCCCATCGACCAATGACGCTCAGAGTCGATGTAAAAATCATAATCTTGGTCGAAAGTAGACCGCAGCAGATTATCGCGATAATTCCGAGTCGCGGCTCGTGGTCTCAAACCGCCCCGTGGAATCAAGGGCGCCGCTTCAAAGCCCACTCCTGGGTCAGCCCTTACATTTCCTCCGCCCTGAGCATTACCGTGCCCCTCTCCTTGTTGCTCTTGTTGTGGAAGCATATACCCACCTTGGCCCGGGAAATCCCTAAATAACGCCTCATTGATCCAATCTGCCTAAGCTTCAAGAGATATATGAAATGAAGTCTCCAAGATTATCAAAATCCAAACTTTCTCTCTCTAAAAACCCAATTTTCTCTCTCTAATTCGTTAACAATGGAGGAAAGGAGAAGAAGAAAGAAGAAAAGAAGAAGAAGAGGGAAGGTGTCTGTTAATGTGACCAAGGAGTCAGCCCGTCGGCATCCTTGGCCACGCGGCCACTTTTGCCCTTGCAACCCCAGCCGTCAGATCAGCGATCCACGTAAAAGAGATCTGACCACTCAGCGGTCTTGGCCACGCGGCCACTATTGCAACTTAGTGTGTTTGGCCACGCGGCCAACCTTGGCCCTTCAGATAAAATTCCACTTTTGTCCCTGATCCTTTCCCTTTGATTCATCTTAAATGCCCTTAGCACAATTTTGACTGATATTCGTTACCTTTGGGTGCGGAAAGCCCCTTAAAATTTCCATTCTTCACCGAATATTTGCTTAGGATTCGTATGGTTGTAGAGACTTCGGCGCCTCTATAATATACCATCCTAGATCGATCGTGATTGGCAGAAGCCTCGGCGTTTCTGTTTGCGAGAGATCCAGCATCTATTATTAAGATCTGTATGGTTGTAGGGACTTCGGCGCCTCTATGACATACGTATCCTTGATCGATTGTGATTGGCAGAAGCCTCGGCGTTTTCTGTTTGCGAGAGATCCAACATTTATTATTAGGACTTGCATGATCGTAGAGACTTTGGCGCCTCTATGACATACGTATCCTTGATCGATCGTGGTTGGCAGAAGCCTCGGCGTTTTCTGTTCGCGAGAGATCCGACATCTATTACTTTAGCGCAATCGGCAGGAACCCTGGCGATCCTGATTTCGTTTACCATTCCATCTTGGGATTATTTAGACAACATAGTCTTTAATTTTCCCAAATAACTTCATTGCTTACAAATGTTCGTTCTTCATGCAGGATAGTGCCCTTAGGTTTATTATCCCTAGCAGAAGTCCGATGGCTCGTCTTTCCCTAATAGCTCTGAACTACGACCGGCTTGATTCCTTGGAGGATACGTAGGAAACCTGAAAAGGTCCAGCCACCCGACCGACGCGGTCATCTCTCATCCCCAGCAGGTGCATTTTGCCCAGCAGAAGACTTTGTTCCCCATCAGAGGACAGTCATTCCCAATTTCCATCAGATTTGAACTACGTTTGGCTTGATTCCTCCGCGGATACGTAGGTCGCCTGTCAAGGTTCAGCCGTTCCCTTACCTTTCATCTGTTTTGGAACTCATGTTTCAGACGGATCCTTCTTTTATCGTCGACCCCACATTGCCTTGCAAGAAGCATCGCCGAGGGGCTACTGTTAGTACCCGACCTGAAAATGAGTTTATTAGGACTTTCCCAAAAATACAAGGACTTTATAGGAATTAGAAACCTTGCAAAGACTTGTCCCGGATTCCCAAAATATCTCATTTATGACAAAATCTATCAAATTAGGTAGTAAATGGTTTCCTTAAAACCATGCAGAAACCCTAGCTTAAGAATCAAGTCAGCCGGCATCCTTGGCCACGCGGCCAACCTTGCTGCGCGTTGATCTTGGCCACGCGGCCACTATTGTCACCGGCTTCAACCATGGCCAGGCGGCCAACCTTGCGCTGGATGATCCTGACCGTCAGATCTTCCCATCAGTTTACTATATAAACCAATCCCATGCTATTGGTTTAAGGATCCGATTTTGAGAGCTCTAAGTCCGAGTTTTGGAGTTCTTAAACACTATATTGCTCTCTAATTAACATTCAAACACTCAAGAAGATCCAAGGTTTATTTCTTGCCAACATAGGTAAGTTTTCTAAACTTTTTCTTCGTGTTCTTGCATTATTTTAATGTAGACCTTTTATATTCATGTTCGTACATGTTTATTCATAGTTTCTTCATATTCTTTGCATGCTCATTCATATGTTCATAATATGTTCTTCGCATGTTCTTCGTGTTCATAGATTAAAACCTTATTTACGCTATATTTAGGGTTGCGATCTTCATAATTACATGTTATTTCATAGCCGATGATGATCGAGGGTTCATCAACCCGAGGATGATCTAGGAACTATTTCTAAACCCTAATCTTTAGGTAATTCTCCCCTCGTTATGCATGATGCCGATTCTTCTGCCTATTCTAATTCTCTGCGAACTACGCTGACCTGAGCTTCTCACATTGAGAGGAACGTAGGCAATCTTCGGATCCGGTCTAAATCACTAACACACTACATACACCGCATCATGATAGAAAGACCGATCAATTCGGGCAATAGGAGTGATAACGTCCAATATTCTTCTCTTGTTGTAATTTGACCCCCGAACCCACTAAAAATGCTTTTTTCAATGTTTTGGCTTTAATTAAAACGGCGTGGCGACTCTCATAATTTTAATGTCGTTAAGAATATTCCTTTTGTAAATAAAAATAATCACGAGATACTTCCCATGCGTCGCTTCATCGGAAAGGGGTATTCACAGGTGGTTGTTGACATGGGAGATGATATAATAAATGGTTACATAGATGCATGCTTCCACAATGACAAGGATACTTAAAGACCGCAGTATGGACATATATTTAAAGTAAGTGCTATTAGTTGGAATAGTTCCAAGCAAATACAATATAAATTATTCTACAAATGAAATTGAGTATTTAGTTACATTAGTTGTAACTAAGGGTGTTTTTTGAATATAGATGTTATTAGTAAAACTAGAAATATTTTCTAGTACTACTAATTCTTTGGACCTTTAATGTGAAATAATAGTTATTGCACAAGCTAAGGTGCCGAGGACTCATTTATGATCCAAACACACACTCAGACGTTTCCATCTCTATGAGAAATCGTTGATATGGGAGATGTTAAAATATGCAAAATACCTTATGATGATAACAAGGATAATCTTCATACATAAGATCCTCCACATGCTGTTATGATGGTCATAAGCAAAGCTCAATGGTATTGGATACGTGTTGATTGGGCCTAGTGTAAGTGGGAGATTGTTGGAGATTATGCCCTAGGCCTTTGAGAAAGGCCTCATGTTATATCATGTTCTCATTTGTTATGGAGATAACAACCTGGATTATTATATGTTTTTGCATGTTTATTATAATAATCCCTTTCCCTAGTACTTATGAAGAATTAGTATAAGTTTAATCAATGATCATATGGTGATCATGTGTATGTGATACAAATTAAACTTATGGGTACTTGTTGGTGAACAAGTACTGGACATGACCCACTATGAGATTTATGTCATGGTCAAATGTCATAATTAAATCTCAGATAATTATATCATTTGATATCCTTAGACCTGAGATTATCATGGTTGTTGGTCCCAGAGGGCAACAAGGGTATAGAACCACTAGAGGGGGGGGGTGAATAGCGGTCCAAAACTTTTTCAAAAATACCCTTAAAATCAACCGAGTACTTATCAGTTTGGCCAAATGCGGTTCAAAGCACAAGAACCGAACTGATAAAATGCACAGCGGAGTTTGCGGTTTGTCCAAATAGGTTAGTTATAGAGTTGGGAGGTTTGACTCAAGTTGAGAAAACACTATGATGCAACTGAATAGTTAAACTTAAAGTTCAAAGGAAAACACAATTCATCTTTCAAGTCATTTCGTATATGGAGATAAATTAAAAGACCACAAACAAGAAAGATAAATACCAAGACAGAAAATAAAGATCAAACACACAAATTGAAGAGGTTCGTTCTTAAATGAACTACGTCCTCTACCTAGATGGTTAGTTTAGGATTTTCTAATAGCTACTAGACTTGTATAAATTTAGAGGAGGTTTAACAAGATGAATCTAAACTCTAAACAATAAGTCTAACCTAAGCTATAATAACAACCGGTGTTTTCGAAGTATATAATCTATGTGATCATATAAATCGGGTGTGTGTGTGACAAGAAATCAAATGCTCTAAGTATCTAAATGATGGTTGAGCAAATGGAATTCTTTTGGTGTAAAGGATGAATATGAAAGGTTGTTAGACTTGAAGCTTTGATGAAGAAAACTGGGTTTGCTAAGGAGATGGTTTGAAGATATGAATATCTGGGTTTGAATCTTCAAAGCAAACTTGAACACTTGGGAATGAATCTCTTGAAGCTTAGCAACCATCATTGTTGAATAATGGAGGCTATTTATAGGCAGAGCACCCTTGTGACCATTGGGTAAAGATTTGAATCAAATCTGAAGGGTACAGTGCTGTCGAAATCCCATTGGTTGAGCTGTCATTTTCGTCCTTGGTTTTGTCTTGTAGTCCTAAGTAGTTGTTGCACCACTACCTGACATTTGTCCTTTGTTGCAGAAAGGACTAACGGTAAACTATTCAAACTGATAGACAAACCGACATTCCTTGCAGAAACTCCAAGTTAACTTAGAGTTATTTTGACAAGACATAACAACATCCCTTTACGGTTAAAAAGGGAATGTTTGTCTAAGGAATAAATGACATATCTTTAATTCTTCAATAACTGCTCTGCGGTTTCACCAAGCATAGGAGCGGTTTGAAGGATGATCTTGATGGGCGGTTTCATCAAACATGCAGACTACAGTTTGATGAAAACTGAATGACTCCATGCTGGCGGTCTCAAGATGACGGCTTGAAGCACTAAACCGCTAAGATATAAAACCGAACAATACTCAGCCTAGACAATCAAAAATCTAGAAATGGACTTATCTAAAAATTGAAGTAGAACTTCATTACATGCGGTCCTAAAGTCCATAAAAAGACACGTGGCATGGATCAATCAAATTAAGGTGGGTGTACTAACAATGAATCCTAACAATCTCCCCCTATTTGATTGATGCCATTACCACACTATGATAATAGCAAAACATTGTACTTGGTAAGAACATGTCCGAAATAAATTTCATGAAATTGCATGTCCCAAGTCAATGCACACACTAAGATAGATCATAGATTTCTAATCTATCAAAAACAAAGGAAATAAAGAAAAGATAGAAAAGAAATGCATTCAGATGCATATAGAATGATATGATTTTGAGAATCAGAAATGCATGTTGAAACTGAATGTTTAAAGCACAATGCACTAAAAAGTATTTTCATGATGAATGTAGTGCATGAGGTTTTAAGAAATGCAAGCATTGTTTCACAAACAAGCAGTTTGAATAAACAAAGTTTTGGAAACAAAATGCTATGCAGTCATTCTCATTATAATTCAATCATAAAGGTTTGAAACATACAAAGTACATGAATTATAAGAGAAAACACAAAAGACTTAGAAATTACAATCTAGTCTATCTCATCACCGGCAGCAGGAGCTATAACTTCTTCAGCATTTTCAGCAATATTGGCCTGCGCGGCTTGATCATCAACTGCAGCTTGATCTTGGGCGGCTTGATCAACATTAGCATTGTTGGATTGGGCAGCATTTCTAGAACCGGAGGCATGGGCGGTTTCAACGACCAAATCTGCTACACGAAGCCGAACCACAGTCGGTTCATTGATTCTAGATTCAATAGCAGCAGTTTGTCTGACCAGACTGCCGGTTCTAAGCAATAAGTGCTCAGAGCTGTCAAATGAATGCTGAGCCAAGATGTCAAGCTTTCCTTCAATAGAGTCCATCCTGGTATCAACTGCCTGCTGCTTTAAGGAATAAATCTCATGGTTGGTTCTGACCATGTCTTGAAGGGCAAGTTGATTCTCCAAAACTCCTTTCAGCATATTTTTGATCTCAAAAATATCATTCACTCTCTCCCCCTTAATGGCATCAAGATCAGACGGAATAGTGAGGATATGAGTGTCAAATCGGGAAGAGGCGGCTTGCTGATGAAACTGAATGTTCCTAACCGCATCTATCAAATCGGCGGTTGAGGCTCGAAGTGGTAAAACTGGATAGGAAGAAAATGAAGGAGGAGGTTCATCAGAAGGAGAGTAGTTTGGCACAGACTCATCATCGGAAGAAGGAGAGATGGTATCATCGGTTTGATGGGAAGGAGAAGAATGCAGTTTAGATTTGCCTTTCAGGAGAGTATGTGCATCTTCTAAGGTTTCACCCATAGACACCTGTAAGGATCCCGCCCCGCGCGGAAACGCGATGAGTATGGGGCGAAACGCCAAACACGGGAACCGGCCAAATTTAATGGAGTCGCCACATTTGTTAACTTTTAACCCAACAAATGAAAATGGTTAGAGATTTATGAGTTCGGAGGTCAGGTTACGACTTGGGAAGATTTTCACGTCACCCAAGTCGCCTCTGTAGCAACCCCAAAACCCGTTTATATTTATTTTATAATTTTGGGGGATTTTTATTTGACTTATATGTGCATTTTATGAATTGCATATCATACTTGATTATTTGTGTTATTTACTTAGTTAGTAAAAATAATGATTAAAGGAGTTAAATGATTAAGTTGAAACTTTAGGGTCCTAGTTGAAATTTTAAGTTTAGGGGTTAAAGTGTTAACTTTGAAAGTTGGGTGACCAAAATGTAAAAAGGGTTAAAGATATTTAAGGAAACTTTACCTTTCTCTTCTTTCTCTGTGTGCACAATTTCTTCTGCAACTTTCCTTCTACGTCTCAGTTAGGGTTAGGAGAAAAAGGTAAGTTCAACCCATTTCGATTTAATTCTTTTTATTTACTTACCCGTTTTAAAAACTAATTATATAAAAATGATCAGGGCGTCGAGTAGGTCATTTCTAGCCGAACAAAACTTATTTCAGCGATACTTTTTCCGGAACTAGGTAAGTTACTAATTCCCCTTTAAATGTTAAAATAGTCATATATGCTATATATGATACTCCTACTTGTTAATTTTGTGTTTTGGGTAATATTTGCTATACTTGTAATTTTGGGACAAAAGGAGTATATGGTATTGGTTGTAGCTGAGTATGGGAAATGGTTTAGAAGCATGTTTTAATATAATGGAAGTTGTTAATGAAGTTGCTAAAGTTATGTTTATATATGTGTTATTTGTGGGACGGAAGGAGTAAAAATTGCACTAAGGAAGAATCTGGGATTTGGCCCAAAATAGGAGGAGGCGCGCGCACCCTATATAAGGAGGCGCACGCATCCATTGTCACCAGCTTAGGCAAAAATTGACTGGAGAAGGGAGGCGTGCGCATCCTTTTGGGGTGAGGTGCGCGCACCCTTAAGTGAACCAAAAAATAGTGAGTTTCTGGTCCTTGGAAGCGCGCGCACCCTATGGGGTGAGGCGTGCGCATCCCCCCCTGTTTCCAAGGTTTGATAGTTTTGATCAAGTTGGGTATAAGAGGGCAAATGTTTGTGTGATCCTTAGGGTTGTTTATGACTTAAACATGAATGTGTATGACTTTTATGTCGTTAATGAAAAAGATTGGGTTGTGACTAAATGTCCTTATTATGAACTCTTTATGAGAAATCTTTCGTGTGCATCTTGTGATGTTTTGGCTTAATTCCTTCTTGGATTAAATGCCCCGGGTTTTGTTTAGCAAGTATTCATTACTGTGCTTTTTGTGAAAGTCCAGCTGGTCTTGTTGTGGAGTCAGCCAATGGAAGAATTATAGTGGTACAGGTAAGTCCACTATAAGGTTTTCCATTGGAGCTTGTGAGTCAGGCGGTGGAAGAATTATAGTGGCACACAAGCCAAGTTCACTATAAGGTGTCCACTGTGCCTTCTAGTTTCCCCAGTCCAGATTGGCCTTGGATGGGATGAATTGCTCCCTTTGGTGAGTATTTGGGTTATGACTTTGTGTCATATTTCCCTCTCTGGTTACTTGGTTCTATTGGTTATGATTTGGTTTTCGGGATCCCGACGGCTTCAGCTATTTATGCTGCTCAGATGGTTTTCTCTGATGGGTTTCTCAGTTGGTATTCTCATCAGTTATGGTTATTGGGTAAACCTTGGCTTGGGTATCCACCGGAGTGTGGGCAATGTGTTAAATGTGATATATGAGTTGATGTTATGTGCTATATGCTATATGCTATATGATTACTGTTGATATTGTTTCTTTATGATCATCATATCAGCATGTAACGTAGTTGCATTTTAGTAGCTTACTGAGATTTATTCTCACCCTTATTTGTTTACTGTTTTAGATAAAGGCGGGTCCAGGGGATAGGACACTTGGCACGGGAGGACGTTCGTTTGGTAAGAGTTGGGACTTGTTTTGTTGAAGGTTACATTATGTAAATGTAAACCCTTTGGGGTAGAGTACCCGTACTTTCTTATGGTCACATCTATTTTGGTAAATGTTGATGTATGTATATTTGTTTAAAAGTTGTAAGCCTTCGGGCTAAGTACTTTCGTTGTGAAAGTGTTTGTAAAAGTTTGTTTCAAGTTAAGTGAAGTTTTTGAACTTCAAGTGTGTTATTGTTCCACTTTCTAAAAGTATATTTCGAAAAAATTTTCTAAAAGGTTTTATAACGTCTTCCACTCGTGTCCCGAGCGTGGGGCCAAGTAGGACCACGGGTACGGGGCGCGATAGTTGGTATCAGAGCTAGGTTGTAGATTGTCTAGAATGACTAAATGACCTAGGAGGGTAGTAGAGTATAGAGTGAGTAACGTTGAGTGTCTGATGCAGGTATTCATTAAAAATGGGTGAAACTGACGGAGATCAGGCCGGCTCTTCGGGGCAAGGGGATGCCAGAGAAGAGGCTCGAATTATGTTTCAGGGAATGTTTGAAGCAGCGATGAAAACTATAAATGATCAGAGGCAAGAAAGGGAACAGGTACCACCAAGATATGGCCTAGAACAGTTTCTGAAAATGAAGCCTATGGAGTATGATGGAGAGCCCGATGTATCTAAAACTGAAAGGTGGATTGAATCGATGGAAAAGATCTTTGATGCTTTGAGATGTTCGGAGGAAGATCAAGTCAGGTTTGCTACCTATAAACTGAATGGAGCGGCTGAGCATTGGTGGAAAGCTTTGAAAACAAAATGGGATGAGACTCATGTGCCTTATACTTGGGAGAATTTTCTGGGAAAGTTTAAAGAACACTTCATTCCTCGAGTAGATCAAGACAGAAAGGAGATGGAATTTCTTAACTTGGAGCAAGGTTCTATGTCAATTGCTCAATATTCAGCTAAATTTTCAGAGTTGTCCAGGTATTGTACTCACCTAGTGGCAACTGAGGAGAGGAAGGCTACGAGGTTTGTGAAAGGTTTGAAAACTGTGATTAGAACTCAGCTAGTATCCCATAAGTTGCAAGATTTTCAGGATGCAGTGGATCGAGCTTACCAGGTGGAGCATGACATTGAGGAACATAAAAGGAAAATGGAATTGTTAGGCGCTGGGAAGCAAGTTAGGCAACAACCACGTGGTGATAATCGAGGAAATCAAGGTGGATCTTCACAATTCAAAGGGTCTTCTCAAAGACAGTCAGGTAATAGAAATCAAAGTAACACTTCGGGGAGTCAAAGCAGAGGAGTTTGTAATTATTGTCAGAAAGAAGGGCATTCAGAAGAGAGATGTTGGAAGAAGCAGGGCAAGTGTTTGAACTGTGGTCAGTTAGGACATTTTCAGAGGGATTGCCCTAAGTATAGGATGCAAGCATCGGGAAGTGTGGTTGGGTCCTCTCAGGGTCAGAAGAGGGATTCCTCAGGCAAGCTAAGGTTCAGGGTCGTGTCTTTGCTATTTCTCAGCAACAGGCTTCGGAGTCCTCTAATGTGATAGGAGGTATTATTTCTGTGTCTAGTTTGAGGGCACGTACACTTATAGACCCTGGCTCATCGCATTCTTATGTGTCTTTGCATTTTGCTTCTCGATTGCATAAGTCTTCTGAATCTCTGCCTTATGTGTTAGAGGTGTCTACTCCTATAGGGGAGTGTTTGGTGACCAATGAGGTGTTGCATTCTTGTGATGTTACCATTACAAGATTTTGATGTTATCTTGGGTATGGATTGGTTGGGTAAATATCATGCGTCTGTTGATTGTGCTAATAAGGTGGTTACATTTTCTATCCCTAATATTTCTAAGTTTTCTTTTGAAACTGTTCCTTGGGGTAGAGAGATTCGAATTATTTCTTATATGAAGGCTAGAAAGTTGTTGAACCGTGGTTGTGCGGGGTATTTGGCTAGTGTTCTTGATACTACTAAAAGGGTTCCTGATATTGAGGATGTGCCTATTGTTAAAGAATTTTCAGATGTATTTTCTTCTGAGTATGCTATGCCTCCTGACCGGGAAATAGAGTTCTGTATTGACTTACTTCCAGGTACGGCTCCTATATCTGAGGCACCTTACAGAATGGCCCCAGCTGAATTGAAAGAGTTGAAGGTTCAGTTGCAAGAGTTACTTGATCGAGGATTCATTCGTCCTAGTGTATCCCCGTGGGGAGCTCCAGTATTGTTTGTTAAAAAGAAAGATGGGTCCTTGAGGCTGTGTATTGACTACAGAAAGCTGAATCAGGTAAACTATAAAGAATAAATATCCGCTTCCTCATATTGATGATTTATTTGATCAACTTCAAGGGTCAGTTGTCTTTTCAAAACTTGACTTGAGGAGTGGGTACCATCAGTTGAAAATCCGTTCTGAAGACATTTCTAAAACTTCTTTTCGTAGTAGATATGGCCATTATGAGTTTCTGTTATGCCTTTCGGGTTGACTAATGCTCGGCTGTTTTTATGGATATGATGAATAGGGTCTTTAAACCTTATCTTGATACCTTCGTGGTTGTATTTATTGATGATATTCTGGTTTATTCCAAGTCCCGGGAGGAGCATGAACAGCATTTGCGAATGGTTTTATCTATTCTTCGTGAGAAGCAGTTGTTTGCTAAATTCAGTAAATGTGCTTTTTGGCTCAATGAAGTATCATTTCTTGGGCATGTGATCTCCAATAAAGGTATATCAGTTGATCCATCCAAAGTTGAGGCTATTGTGAATTGGAGGAGGCCAGAATCAGTTACAGAAATTCGAAGTTTCTTGGGGTTAGCTGGGTATTACAGAAGGTTCATTGAGGGGTTTTCTAAGATTGCAACTCCCTTGACTCAGTTGACTCGAAAGAATATTCCTTATGTGTGGGATGAAAAATGCCAAGCTAGTTTTGAAGAATTGAAGAAAAGATTGACTACAACTCCTATTCTTGCTCTACCTAATGGTAATGATGATTTGGTAATCTATAGTGATGCTTCTAAAGAAGGCCTCGGGTGTGTATTAATACAAAATGGAAGGGTTATTGCGTATGCTTCGAGGAAGTTGACTCCGAGTGAGCAGAATTATCCTACCCATGACATGGAGCTTGCAGCTATTGTCTTTGCATTGCACAAGTGGAAACATTATCTTTATGGAGCAAAGTTTGAGATTTTCACAGATCATCAGAGTTTGAAGTATATTTTCTCCCAGAAAGAGTTGAATAATAGACAACGAAGATGGATGGAGCTATTGAAGGATTACGATTGCACCATTTCCTATCATGCGGGCAAGGCAAATGTGGTAGCTGATGCTATTAGCCGGAAGTCTTATGTAGCTTCATTGATGGTGCGGGAATGGAAGATGTTGGAGGATGCTCGAGATTGGAGTCCTTATGAATCAAAGCATGGAGCTATTTTTGCGAACATTCGAGTATTTCCAACTTTAGTTCAACAAATAAAGGAAGCTCAGAAGGATGACCCGGAATTGGTAAAGATTATGGATAAAATCAAAGATGGTAAATTTGAGGATTTCTCCCTCAGTCCTGAAGGGGTATTGACTTTCAGAGGTCGGTTGTGTGTGCCTAATGTTGATGGGATTAAACACCAAGTTCTTGATGAAGGCCATAAATCAAGGTATACTATTCATCCGGGAGTACTAAAATGTATCAGAATTTGAAGCAACACTTTTGGTGAAATAATATGAAGAGAGAGATAGCGGATTATGTATCCAAGTGCTTAACATGTCAACAAGTTAAAGCTGAACATCAAAGGCCTGCAGGATTGCTTCAACGTTAGAGATTCCGGAATGGAAGTGGGAAGATGTTACCATGGATTTTGTGACAGGGTTACCTCGTACTCGAAGAAGGTTTGATGCGGTTTGGGTGATTGTTGATAGATTGACAAAGTCTTCTCATTTTCTACCTATTGAGATCGGTTATTCTATGGAAAAGCTTGCAACTTTGTACATTAATGAGATCGTGAGGTTACATGGAGTTCCAGTGAGCATTGTATCTGATCGTGACCCTAGATTCACATCTCGGTTTTGGCAAGCGTTTCAGAAGGCTTTGGGTTCAGAGTTGAGATTTAGTACAGCTTTTCATCCTCAAACAGATGGCCAGTCCGAGAGAACTATCCAGATTCTTGAGGATATGTTGAGGGCTTGCTCAGTGGATTTTTCAGAATCGTGGGATATTCATTTGCCTCTCGTAGAGTTTGCTTATAATAACAGCTTTCAGTCCAGTCTTGGGATGGCTCCTTATGAAGCCTTGTATGGGAGGAAATGTCGGTCTCCTATCTGTTGGGATGAAGTGGGAGAAGCCAAGATTTGGGGTGTTCAGATGGTTAATGATTCAGTTGAGAAGGTTAAACTTATTCGAGATCGTTTGAGTACTGCCCAGAGTAGACAGAAAAGCTACGCTGATCATCGGAGGCGAGACCTTGAGTTCGAAAAGGGTGACTTTGTGTTTTGAAGGTTTCCCCTAAGGTTGGTATTCGAAGATATGGGAAGAAAGGCAAGCTTGCTCCGAGGTATATTGGTCCATTTTAGATTCTTGGAAGAGTGGGAGATCGGGCTTATCGTCTTGCTTTACCTCCTTCTCTTGATAAGATCCATAATGTGTTTCATATTTCTATGCTTCGGAAGTATGTGTATGATTCTTCTCATGTTTTATCTGAGGTTCCCGAGGATATTGAGCCGAGTATGTCTTATGAGGAACATCCGGTCCAAGTCATTGATTCGAAGGTGCAAGAATTGAGAAACAAAAGTATCCCTCTTGTTCGAGTTGTGTGGAGGAATCACAATGTGGAAGAATCGACTTGGGAACTTCGGGAAGAGATCGAGAGGAAATACCCTTGGTTGTTTGAGGGTCTCGGTAAGTAACCCTAAAATTCGGGACGAATTTTCTTTAAGGGGAGTGATTGTAGCGACCCCAAAACCCGTTTATATTTATTTTATAATTTTGGGGGATTTTTATTTGACTTATATGTGCATTTTATGAATTGCATATCATACTTGATTATTTGTGTTATTTACTTAGTTAGTAAAAATAATGATTAAAGGAGTTAAATGATTAAGTTGAAACTTTAGGGTCCTAGTTGAAATTTTAAGTTTTGGGGTTAAAGTGTTAACTTTGAAAGTTGGGTGACCAAAATGTAAAAAGGGTTAAAGATATTTAAGGAAACTTTACCTTTCTCTTCTTTCTCTCTGTGCACAATTTCTTCTGCAACTTTCCTTCTACGTCTCAGTTAGGGTTAGGAGAAAAAGGTAAGTTCAACCCATTTCGATTTAATTCTTTTTATTTACTTACCCGTTTAAAAACTAATTATATAAAAATGATCAGGGCGTCGAGTAGGTCATTTCTAGCGAACAAAACTTATTTCAGTGATACTTTTTCCGGAACTAGGTAAGTTACTAATTCCCTTTAAATGTTAAAATAGTCATATATGCTATATATGATACTCCTACTTGTTAATTTTTGTTTTGGGTAATATTTGCTATACTTGTAATTTTGGGATAAAAGGAGTATATGGTATTGGTTGTAGCTGAGTATGGGAAATGGTTTAGAAGCATGTTGTAATCTAATGGAAGTTGTTAATGAAGTTGCTAAAGTTATGTTTATATATGTGTTATTTGTGGGACGGAAGGAGTAAAATTGCACTAAGGAAGAATCTGGGATTTGGCCCAAAATAGGAGGAGGCGCGCGCAGCCTATATAAGGAGGCGCACGCATCCATTGTCACCAGCTTAGGCAAAAATTGACTGTAGAAGGGAGGCGTGCGCATCCTTTTGGGGTGAGGCGCGCGCACCCTTAAGTGAACCAAAAAATAGTGAGTTTCTGGTCCTTGGAAGCGCGCGCACCTATGGGGTGAGGCCGTGCGCATCCCCCCTGTTTCCAAGGTTTGATAGTTTTGATCAAGTTGGGTATAAGAGGGCAAATGTTTGTGTGATCCTTAGGGTTGTTATGACTTAAACATGAATGTGTATGACTTTTATGTCGTTAATGAAAAAGATTGGGTTGTGACTAAATGTCCTTATTATGAACTCTTTATGAGAAATCTTTCGTGTGCATCTTGTGATGTTTTGGCTTAATTCCTTCTTGGATTAAATGCCCCGGGTTTTGTTTAGCAAGTATTCATTACTGTGCTTTTTGTGAAAGTCCAGCTGGTCTTGTTGTGGGAGTCAGCCAATGGAAGAATAAAATGGTACAGGTAAGTCCACTATAAGGTTTCCATTGGAGCTGTGAGTCAGGCGGTGGAAGAATTATAGTGGCACACAAGCCAAGTTCACTATAAGGTGTCCACTGTGCCTTCTAGTTTCCCCAGTCCAGATTGGCCTTGGATGGGATGAATTGCTCCCTTTGGTGAGTATTTGGTTATGACTTTGTGTCATATTTCCCTCTCTGGTTACTTGGTTCTATTGGTTATGATTTGGTTTTCGGGATCCCGACGGCTTCAGCTATTTATGCTGCTCAGATGGTTTTCTCTGATGGGTTTCTCAGTGGTATTCTCATCAGTTATGGTTATGGGAAACCTTGGCTTGGGTATCCACCGGAGTGTGGGCAATGTGTTAAATGTGATATATGAGTTGATGTTATGTGCTATATGCTATATGCTATATGATTACTGTTGATATTGTTTCTTTATGATCATCATATCAGCATGTAACGTAGTTGCATTTAGTAGCTTACTGAGATTTATTCTCACCCTTATTTGTTTACTGTTTTAGATAAAGGCGGGTCCAGGGGATAGGACACTTGGCACGGGAGGACGTTCGTTTGGTAAGAGTTGGGACTTGTTTTGTTGAAGGTTACATTATGTAAATGTAAACCCTTTGGGGTAGAGTACCCGTACTTTCTTATGGTCACATCTATTTTGGTAAATGTTGATGTATGTATATTTGTTTAAAAGTTGTAAGCCTTCGGGCTAAGTACTTTCGTTGTGAAAGTGTTTGTAAAAGTTTGTTTCAAGTTAAGTGAAGTTTTTGAACTTCAAGTGTGTTATTGTTCCACTTTCTAAAAGTATATTTCGAAAAAAATTTCTAAAAGGTTTTATAACGTCTTCCACTCGTGTCCCGAGCGTGGGGCCAAGTAGGACCACGGGTACGGGGCGCAACAGCCTCGGACAAAGCCGAGTATCCCTAAGTTTGTTAACCAAAATGTGCAAGTGTGTGTGTGTGTGTGTGTTTGAAAATGGGAGAAACTGACCTGTTGACAAAACCAGTTAAAAACTTAACAAAAGGGGTTACTATGCAAATAGTTTAACAGAAAATGGGCAAAACTGGAAAAAAGTGCTCGCTGTCCAAACTAGCCGTATGGATGGTTTAAACCATCCGTACGGCTCGTTTGGCCGTCCCGGGGTTTTTACAGATTCATCAGAAAACTGTCCAGTTTCAGGCAAAACAGAGTGTTTTTGCTGAAACTGGACTGAAATGATTATTTTTCAGTTATTTTCTTTAACAAAAACATGGATTAAATCATCCCTATGTCATTGATCACTAGTTGGACATCAAAAACAAATGTTTTGGGTGTGATCAAGACAATCATTGGGAAATTTTGAGAAAAGTTGATGAACATGCCCTTGGGCAAAATGCCCATTTGATGAGTAAAGATTGAAACTTTACCATCAAAATGGACTATTGTGCAAGATTACACCTTTAGGGACAAAAATATAACATAAAGATTGGATCTTTATGTATCATAATTGGTGATTTTATGGCTAAGTCATGTTTAGGATGATAAAGATTGAAACTTTATCACCCAATCATGCCTCTCATGGACAAACAAGAACAAAATCAACATGAAATTTAACAAACATGATCATCCTTAGGTTTTATCCCATAATCACACACTAGGCATGAAGGGAACCTTGAATCACCTCATAATTTGGTTCCAATATACATATATAATCATAATATATAGCTTGAGAAAAAGACTTGTATAATACATTATATATATATAGTGCTTGAAATGGACAAGTCTTGCAAGAATATAAATTTGCTTGAGAGGACAAGTCTTACAAGAAATAAACAAGAACAAGTAATATGATTAACAAAGATAAAATAGAGTTGAGATGAATATGAAGATGACAATAGGATAAAGATTCAACCTTTAAGCAAGATTGGGGTAAATCATTAATTGATTGACCCAAGTTGGCTTCTTTTTTCACTTAGAGATCATAGACTCCAAGATTTTCACTTAAAACATGGATGGATCATTCTGTATTTCTGATTAATGGGACTAAAGATGAGAGGGATGCTACTCTTGGTAGTTCTTCACCATCATCTAAAGTAAGCCACAATCTTTCACAAAGACCAACACTTAATTTTGTAGAGAGAGAACAATTTTAGGGAGTAACTTTACTTGAGAATTCTTGCCCAAATGAGAGAGGATGACCTCTCTATTTATAGGGGAATTGGGTCTTGATTTGCTTATTGGATCATTTTTGTGCACAATAATGGGCTAGAAATTGGGTCATCTTGGTGGGCTTTGGCTAGGCAAGGGAATTGGTTGGGCTAGGCACAAGGTGAGGGAGTAATGGGCTTCGGCCCAAGGGACAAGAAAGGGGGTGGTGTGAGTGACACAAGTGGACTGATGACACCCAAACCATCCGTACGGATTGGGCTTTCCCGTGCCTAACATCCGTACGGCACACACTGGCGAGTTTTCGGATTTTTCCATTTTTATTCCAAATTGGTCCTAAAGTTTTTGTTTATTCCCAAATTACCCTTAGCTTTATAATTTGATAATTTTAAGGATAGTGATTCGGATCAGGGTACTTACAGAGCCCCTCGTTAACGGCGCTTTCGAAGGAAGCGGGGTTGTCGATAAAAGAAGAATCCCGATCTGGTGAACTATCACGATGGGAGAGAAGGTGACCGAAGTGGTCAAGTGGCTAAACCCTTATTTGTAAAGGATTCCTACGTATCCCTATCCGAGGGAATCAAGACGGTCGTAGTTCTGAAGGTGAGAAACTTTAAGGCTACTCAAACCTAAAAGTGACCATTAAGGTCGGGTGAGGAACTTGGCGTCTCAAACCTAAGGGTGACTATTCAAAGTCAGGTGAGGAACTTAGACTCTCAAGCCTAAGGGTGACTATTCAAAGTCTGGTGAGGAACTTAGCGCCTCAAGCCTAAGGTTGTAGGGGAATATCCGTCATTCTTCCTAGAGGAATAGGCATGACTCTGGCGAGTTCAGAGGCGGGACAGGGTCAACTTGGGACATGGTCAACTTAGCTCTATTGGAGAGGGTCGACTTACACGGGACATGGTCAACTTGGCTCTTTGGAGAAGGTTGACTTACACGGGATATGGTCAACTTGGCTCTATTGGAGAGGGTTGACTCACACGAGACATGGTCAACTTGACTCTATGGAGAGGGTGACTTACAAGGGACATGGTCAACTTGACTCTATGGAGAGGGTCGACTTGCACGGGACATGGTCAACTTGGCTCTATTGGAGAGGGTCGACTTACAGGGACATGGTCAACTTATCTCATGGCGGAGGGTCGACTATGTAAAACTGGTCAACTAAATGGTTGGACTTACGAAGTACGGCCGGGGTATGGTCAACTTGGCTCTATGGGAGAGGGTTGACTAAATGGTTGGTCTTACGAAGTGGTCAACTTGGCTCCATGGGAGAGAGTTGACTAAATGGTTGGTCTTACGAAGAACTGCCGGTAAAAATGGTTTTCGTATCCTAAACTGACCACTCTGGGGGCGAAGGGTTTTTTTTTTTTTTTTTTTTTTAACCTAAATGGTCACTCGGGGGACTAAGGTTTCAATCTAAAGGGGTCACTCTGGGGACGAAGGTTTTTAACTTGAAGGGTCACTCGGGGGACTACGGTTTTAACCTAAAGGGTCACTCGGGGACGAAGGTTTTAACCTAAAGGGTCACTCGTGGGACGAAGGTTTTAACTTAAAGGGTCACTCAGGGGACGAAGGTGTCAACCTATAATGACTATTCTAAGTCAAGGTTTGGTTTGGGTCAACACTACTCTACGGGACGGTTGACACATTTCTTGACACCGGGGAAGAGCCTAGGGGCGACCTTTAAGGCGCAAGACTTTGGAAAAATCATTTTAAGAAGACGTCAAAAGCATTTTGCTTGAAACATTGTTTTTGATAAATGATGCCAAATGGCTAAATTTGAAAATGCTTACTTCTAAAGGCAAATCTTTTAACGAAGCATGTTAGTCAAATTTTTGATTTTAGCTTAACAGCGAGGTTTGTTATGCATAAAGTCCTTTGGATTTGGTCCATTCGTTGAGAATTAACCGTTAGTAAGAAATCTGCTTGTCACTGTTTATGGGGATAGCCCCAATGTCATCTTTGTCGCTGATGACGGGGTAGCCCCATGTCTTGCCGTCGTTGATGCAGAGGTAGCCCCATGTCCTTTGTCCTTTGAAGTGAGGTTAGGAACCCATCCCTTTTTCACGACGCACCCTTTATTTTGCCGAGGCCGCCCTTTCGGGTTTCAACCTAGCGGGCATCTCTTTTTGCGTCTTTTATGGCACACCCTGTTTTTTGCCTAGGCCGCCCTTACGGGTTTCAACCTAGCGGCTACTTTTTGGTGCCTTTTTCTTTCTTTTCCTCTTTTTTATGAGTGAACCAGCCGACTCAATATAACGGGTATCAAAAGTATTTTATTGGAGGAAACATGCAAGGGCATTTTATTTGGGAGAGAGTCCCTTTTGTTGGTGAGTTCTTTGAGCAATGTATCATGAAATGGGAGGAAGCCCTTGCTTGATAGAATACAAGTGTTTAGCTCTTCCTACGATGTAGAGAAGAAGACTTGTCGAGACATTTGAAATTTGCCTTGGTCAATATCATCGAATGATTGCTTGAATGGACCGTGTTCATTATTAGGTCAAGTTTATAACAAGCAATCATCCTTAACATGTATAAATGTGTGATCGATTAAGATTCGATCAATGGCAAGATCAAAAGGTGTTTACGGGGAGATTGGTCATTATCTGGGAAATTGGTCATTGATGGGACCAAGGGAAGAGAACGAGTCATTTTGGGAGGACCGAGGTTTGATGGATTCATTTCATGCTGTGACCGGACCCAAAGGTTGCCTACGTTCCCCTCATTTTGAGGAGCTCAGGTCGCCGTAGTTCGGCCCTTTTGCCGTCTTTTGCTGGGGTTGCTTTCTTTGATGTTGTCTCGGAGGATGTTGTTGCTCTTTTGATGTAGATCACTTTGCTCTGTGGTGAACTCCTTTGAGTGTGAGTCTCTTTTTTGTCGTCGTTTGAGATAGACTTCCTTCCTTGCGGACCCTCGGGGGCGGACTTTGCGACGAGCTTTTGAGGCGAACTTCCTCTTCACATATATTCATTTCCTTTTCTTCTTTCCATAAATTCATTTTTCCTATTTTTTTTTTTTTTTTGGGGAGGAGAGGGGAAACATTAGCCCCAACTTCCTATCTTGGGCATTGGCTCATTTGTGGCCCCTTGGTGGTATGTCCGTCATTTTTGGCTTTGACTTTGAAGATCCGGGAAGCCCTTTGCTTGGTTGCGCGCACGCGATCCCGGTTGAATCTTGGTGGTTGAGCAACAACATCCTTGCCTTTTCATTGTCTCTGGATGCCTTTGACGCGCATCAAGGATTTGTATAGGAAAGTTGTATCAGGTTATGTATCGGGGAAGGCTTGCCATTAATGGTTTCTTCATGCCAATTGATCACAACATTTATTCACATCAAGATTAATTGTTTGCATTTAGCATTTTTCATTTGTGTTAGGTCCATTCGTCCTTAATAAGTTGTCATTGACTAATACGCTTAGAAGTCAATTCATCATTTTAGGGACGTAGCAATCAATTGATAATAACAAGCAAGGCAATTTCAAGAGTAAATGTATATTGCAAATAATGTCCCAAGTCTAGAGAGAAGAGAAGAAAAATGACTCTTTTATTTAGATAACTTTGTACATACGTGTCCAAGTACGGACCTCTGCAAAAATAAAAGGACATAGTCCGGGACAGACTTTTGATGAAAATCTAGATCCAACGAGGCTGGAAGACTCATCTCTTTTTTTTTTTTTTTTTTTAGGGATGAGTTCCCATGAAGTACAATGATCATTTTCTTCCTCAATTGTTGGAGAGTTGTCGGCAGCATATTCCATGTCTTCCACGGGGAACTCGGTCCATGTCATCGGGAAAGATGTCGCGAGGTCTCCATTTGGCTTGGCGTTGTAATTGCCGGATTTGTCTACTCATGAGTTGGGGGTTTTTGGCCATCTACTTTTGGTGATTTCCTTTCAAGGTGCGTAATCTCCATGCATTGCATTCGGCGAGAGTACGGATTTCCCTTTGATGTAACCGCTTGGGCCTTCTGAAGCTCTGGCTTTTTCTTGTTGTTCACATGGATGGTTGTCTCGGACGCCAATTCAGATGTGGGCTCCTTGGTCGATGTTTTCAATGGACAAGGCCGCAAAGGACTTTAGCATATTAAACCTCAAGGTGAAATTATAACGGGATTTGAAAAGAATGCTTCGTTAGCGGATTGACCTTTAGGAAAACATGATCTTTTATTTTGAGAAAACTTGATCTCCATCTTTCTTTTTAAGACACGTTTTCATTTCGAGTGAAAGACTCACACACACTTTACCCGAACTTTCGACAAGGAAGTAATAATAATAATCTTATTAAGAAAACTCACAATGTATTCAGAATGGTCACCACATGGCATCAACCGGGGAGTCAAGACTCTAACTAAACTTAACAGGCATCTTTTCTTTTCTTAAGGGCTTATCACACATCCTAACAATGGACTTTGACTCTTCCTAAGGGGAGGTTGATGGAAAGGGTTTTGAAACTTCATCCTCTGTTATGCCAACAACGGCACCATTCATTTCCCAATCCGAGGTATTTAGCCTTTCAGACATTTTCTGTGCCACTGATCCTTTCCAACGCCTTCCGTCATTTCGGCTTTGCTGATTTTAGGAACCACCACCTTGGACATTGATTTTGTCAACTTTCCCAAAACAAGCTCTCCCACTTCATCAATCATGAGCTCATTTTTCTTGGGGCAGACACCGCTCCATTTTCATCACATCAATCACCGGAGTTCTGAACTCGGGGAAGGTCACGGGATTAGATTCCATGAATTCGAGCATGTTGACACTTGGGTCATTGGCTGTATCGGGGGCGTGGGGGCGTTCAAGCTTTCCATCCTCAATCAGACCTAGAATGATACGTTTCACAACACAGCACTCATCGGTATTGTGCCCATGGCAATTGTGGAAGGCACACCTTTTGTAACATCAAGGTACCTCTCAGGTTTTTTGGGTTGGAAGTTGACAAGAGGCTTTGTGAGCCCTAGCTTAACCAGTCCCTCAAATACCTTGCTTATGGGCATTCCGAAATCCTCAAACCTTATGGAGTGGGGTTTGGGTTGGCGTTTGGATTTCCTTTATCTTTGACCGAAGTGTGGTGGTGATGAGAATTACCGTGCTCGAGACAAGGGTCTTCTCATATTCCATTTGCTTTCTCTTTCCCAATAACCCACCTGACTGAGGTGCAACATGAGGAATCTGTGGAGGCGCGGGGGCATAGGCATACTCATAACCTTGGTTGCTCACAGGAATATACATTGGAGGCATGCAAGGAGCTTGTGGTCCGAAAGGTCTTAGATTGTAGAGCTGATACGGGTCATCATGAAATCTAATGGTTGGTCAAGTACCCACGTATGGTGACTGAGTTCTTGGGATTCGGTTGGCAATCTCGAACCGGGAAGGGGTGTAATTAGGGAGATATGTGGGAGTGATGGTTGAGGCATAGCCGGTGTGAATGGTGAGAGACATGGGTATTTTGAGTGTATTGTAATGGGGATTTATGGGAGGTATCCAATAGGGAATGTTGGATCCGGGGTGAGGCGGAGTGCAGTGAGCTTTGAGTGGGAGGTAAGCTTTGAGTGATGGTATGTTGAGATAGAGAATGGATGGATTTGGTGTTTTCGCAAGGTTGAGGGGGCGGGTTTTGGTTGCGATTTGGAGGCTGGGTGATTTCGACCTCTTCCTCATGGTCAGCAACCTCAATGAAGGACCCATCGTTTGAAACAAAATCTTAACACCTTCTGTCCCATTGACTTGACAAACTGATCCCGTGCCTTTTCGTGGCGTTTCCTGGTAATCTCTTCCCGAGCCCTGGAGGCTTCTAATGCTTGGAGAAACTCTTCTTTGGTTGGACTGTTCTGGTTATCTGCGGAATCACTCTCCCAACTACTTCCTCTGAACTGGTCATTCCAAGGTACGAAGTGGAGAAGTTGTAGCGACTGGGGAACTATCAGACTCGTGCTAACCAGGCGGTGACACAGTGCTCTTTCCACTTCATTCTTGTGCGGTGGGAAAAAAAGGGTAGTTTAGATTCGGGTAAACATTGGGTGAATGCTTGGGCCAGAGGCTATTTGAGATATTTGAACCGGGCCGAAGTTGCCTACGCTCCCCTCAATATGAGAGAGGGGGTCCCACGCAATGAGAGCTCAGGTCACGTAGTTCGAATGGTTTAGAATCTTAAAAGGAAAGACGATCATGACTGACTTCTTAGAGGGTAACGGAACCATCCAAGGACTTGACTGGCTTTCTAGGGGACTATTCCTATAATTTAATAGGGATCTTTACGGGGAACCTAGGGGACAACTTCCTAGGGTTTCAACATGAATTGTAACGGGGGACCTAGGGGACAACTCCCTAGGGTTTCAACTGGAATCTCAACGGGGACCTAGGGGACAACTGCCTAGGGTTTCAACTGGAATCTCAACGGGGACCTAAGGGACGACTGCCTAGGGTTTCAACGGGAATCTCAACGGGGACCTAGGGGACGACTGCCTAGGGTTCAAACGGAATCTCAACGGGGACCTAGGGACGACTGCCTAGGTTTCAACGGGAATCTCAACGGGGACCTAGGGAACGACTGCCTAGGGTTTCACGGGAATCTCAACGGGGACCTAGGGGAAAACGCCTAGGGTTTAACGGAGGTCTTGAGGATAACATGGATATCAAGGGCTCCTTCCAAAGGGCTTAAGGGACTTACAGGAGGTTTGAGGATAACATGGATCCTTCCAAGACTTAACGGGACTTAACGGAGGTCTTGAAGGATAACATGGATCCTTCCAAAGACTTAAAGGGACTTAACGGAGGTCTTGAAGGATAACATGGATCCTTCCAAAGACTTAACGGGACTTAACGGAGGTCTTCCAAAGATAACGGGACTTAACAAAGATCTTGAAGACAAGAACAAAAACGGGGTCAAAATTATGCAATGTGCAATTATTTTATTAATTCATGTTTACTAAAACGCATTTTTATTCCTAAATCGTTGGAAAAGATTCTTTTCTTTTTCGCCACATTCTCAATCCTGGATCACTGAAGGCCATCACTACGCCTATAGACCCCTCGTTTTTCACCTGTATTGCACACTCCAAGGACGGACTATCCCGGGCGAGGGTCCTATAGGGCAAGAGGCTTCCACCGACAAAAGAAACGAACCTAGGGTCTAGTGCGTCGCAAGGTTCCCAAATACACGGGTCATCCTAATCATGATTAAGCCCAGTCGGTCGGATCGAGACTTTTTTCCGAAGTCTACACCAAAGGCTGCACCGATATTCCGACATGACCCCACTTTAAATGGGGTGTCTTAATCCTTGACCATGGGCTTAAGGATGATTAAAATGACTAGCACATTAGGCTTAACGACACGGTGTTACCCTATCCTTAGCACATGACCTTCACTAATTGTGGTCATCATTAACACACGAGTTAAAGGCTGGTTAGGCACGCTTGCATTACATAAGGAGTCACAACTCGAGCGTTAACTTGGCCACAATTAACTTTGGACAGGTATTAGGGACGTGGTAACATGAACTAGACAAAAACCAACCATAGTCACGGTATTTGTGTGTCACGG
This sequence comes from Campanula takesimana, assembly GCA_026119855.1. NCBI lineage: Eukaryota > Viridiplantae > Streptophyta > Magnoliopsida > Asterales > Campanulaceae > Campanula > Campanula takesimana. The sequence goes on from JAOWBW010000579.1 coordinate 825,415, forward strand.
ACATGTGTGGTAAACTCGGCTCAGAAGGGGAGGTGGAATGGACCCGTGCGCGCATCGAAAGGAACAAGAGCGCCCAACGAGCGCATCGTGATCCATCCCGGGTGTTTAAAGGGAATTTGGAACGTGCAAGGTCAAACGTGCGCGTCGTGTGAAGCCATTCTATGTTCCCTTTTGAGTCAATATAGAGATTTTCGGTCCGTCTTAATACCATGAGCAATATATGAGCAAGTATGAAAAGTATAATGAACAAGTAAATAAACAAGTGTATTAACAAACAAGAATCAAAGCTTTGTACATGGAGAAAGCTATGCACAACCAAAGGTTTTGAAACTAAAATCTTTACAACAAGAACAAACACCTTTGGAAAACATTTGTACAAAAAAGGTTTGTGCACAACAAGAAAGTTTGAAGACCAAACATTTTTGAAAACGGGTTATGCACAAGGAGGTGGTTTGAAAACCCAATTTTGTGTCCAAAAAAATGCACATAACCAAACTTTGAAAATCCATTTTTTGGCTAAAAGAAAGAAGGTAAATGTGCACAAGCAAGGCTGTAAATCGGAACCTGGACCAGAAGAGGCAAGGGGACATCAGAATGTTTCTGCCCTGCACAAAATTGTTAACTTGAAACATTCTGTGGGCCCGGACAAACTAGCCGTACGGCTAGATCAAGAGATTCATCATTTTTGCAAATTCCCAGCTTCTGATCATCAAGCCCCGTTTTATTGCATTTCCAGAACACTCTATTCCAGAAGTTTAAACAGAAACATAAATACACACAAAACATGCACAAAGTCAACTAACGGGGACGGGAGTTTGACCCACACAAAAGTGCCTCCAAATCCTCTAAAAGAGGTATGCAAGAACCTTATCCCCAGTGGAGTCGCCACTGTAAGGATCCCGTCCCGCGTGGAAACGCGATGAGTATGGGGCGAAACGCCAAACACGGGAAACCGGCCAAATTTAACGGAGTCGCCACATTTTTTACTTTTAACCCAACAAATGAAAATGGTTAGAGATTTATGAGTTCGGAGGTCAGGTTACGA
>JAOWBW010000058.1:1837628-1909582 GCA_026119855.1 Campanula takesimana
ACTATTATGAGATTCAATTATGACATTTGACCATGACATAAATCTCATAACGGGTCTATCCAGTACTTGTTCTCCAACATGTACCCACAAGTTAATCCGCATCCTATACGCTATAATCATCGTATGATTATCCATTAAACTCATGCTAGCCCTTCATAAGTGCTAGGGATAATGACTATTATAATAAACATGCAAAAGATATAATAATCGGGTTTGTTATCTCTATAACAATGAAGCTATGATATAACGCATAGGCCTTTCTCAAGGGCCTAGGGCATAATATCCAACAATCTCCCACTTGCACTAGGCCCAATCAACGTGTATCCAATACCCATTGAGCTTAGTTATGATCTCTATCATAATCGCAAACGAGCTTATGCAAGATATTTATCCTTATTATTATCATAAGGTATTTTGCATATTTTGACATCTCCTATCTTTGACGATTTCTCGAGTAAGATAGAAACGTCTGAGTATATGTTTAGATAAGATAATAGTCCCTTGATTTGTGTAATAACGATTATTGACACAATGAAGGTACATTAAATTAGTGACACTAGAAATGATTTCTAGTTTACTAATTAGAATCTTAATCTTAACTTTTCTAGTTGCATCTCATGCTACTAGACACTCAACCCTTATGTAGAATAGTAATGGTCCATTTAGAACTCTTCTAACACCATTATTAGACGTAAACATGTATTTATACTGTAATATTTATCTTGTTGGTTATAAAAATGCATCTATGTAACTATTACAAGATCATCTTTCATTCCATCAAAGATCAAGAACGCATCCTTTAGTTCCTTTTAGAGAACATAAGAGCGTTTCTTAACTAGTGACTTTCACTAGGATCCGATTGGTATTATCTCATCATACTCCAAGTATATGAGACATCCGGTCTTAGTACATTAGCATGGCTTACATGATAGATCCAATTGCCAAAGCATATGGAATCCTAATCATGTACTCTTGCTCATTAGACTTTCACAATTAACCTCTCTAAGAGTCTTGCATAGTGAACCTTTCACTATATTGTCAATATTAGTACTTTGACTTTAACAAATCAACCTTTAGATTTATCTCCACAAATCAGTCCAAGGATGTAGGCGGCTTCATCCAAGTCTTTCATTTAGAAACTCTTTCAAAATGATTTATATATCAACCATATATATATTAGACTAGGAATAATATTACGCTCCCACTAAATTTATTGTAATCACAAGTCTCATCTTTGATGAATTCAAACTCTTTGAATACTACATCAAAATGAAATTTCACTCCAAGTAGTTTTCTTCAATCAATCACATGGATTTCTGCAACTTGCATATTTTATTAGAATTTTATATATCAAAAATTTTTAGGTTGTATCAAACACATCCTAAAGTATGTTCCTGTTAAGGAATGCTATTTTGATATCCATTTGTCATATTTCATATTCAAAATATGAGGTCATGACAATAAGAATTCTAATAATATTAAGCATGACTACTGGTGATGAAGTTTCATCATAATCAACATTATAATTAACTTTTCTCAATTAGTCTTGCTTAATCAATATACACTTTTAGATTTTATGACTCCAAGTCATTGATCTAAATCCGGAGTGGATTTTGCATCTTGATAGGTAATAGGTCAATCATTCGCAATGATATCTTCCCTATTATTTTCTATTACGAGAAATCAATATTTCTTGTTATAGATAGTATCCTATCAGTTATGCAAATTTCTTGTGTATACTTGAACGAATCCCACAACTCCTTTGTGAATATTTGATCAACTTCCATCTTAGGTTCCATGTCATTTTGGGTCTCGAACTCTTCGAGATACATTTTACTCCCACTAGTTCTTTAGAGATAAACGATTTATCTAAAAAGTGCTATTTAGAGTAACAAACGATTTGTACTCTAAAGGGTGTAAAATTAATATCATTAAGATATCCCATGAAATTACATTTATAAGATTTAGGTGTGATTTTGTTCCAGACAACACTTTCTCAAAAGCATCACATCACAGATCTTTATGAAAGACAAACCAAGTTTTCTTTCATTCTATCTCATATGGCATTAGTCGAACCTCCTTAGATGAAACTCAAGTTAGTGTAAGCGCAGCTGTTTCCAGCACATAATCCAGAAGGATAATTAAAGATCAGTTTGACTTATTATGAGACGAAAAACTGTGTTTTACAGACAATCTGTAAACTTCTGGAACATCATCCGTACGGCTGCTGTTTCCAGATTCTGTTTTTCTTAAATTACAGACTTTCTGCAGAATTCTCATCGAGTCCAAGGCTCAAATATTCATTACTTTGATCTAATCAGAGTACATCAATAATTTTGCCATGAGGTGTTGAAATCCTTTCTAGCATTGTTACTATAATAAACTACATACATCAAAATGTATAAGTTCAAAAGAGTACTTCCTCTTACTACTATTAGTAAAAGATGTCTTGATCAATTTCTAAGATTCACATCTATCACATGATTCAAAATCATATGAATTTAAAAGTCCGTCCCATGGAATTTTAGATATGTGTTTCTTATCATTAGATATAGACATTAATGCTTTAAGAATGTAACGCTTACATCCATAGATTTGGATTTCCTTTATTTACGTTTATACTCATTATTTTGTTCTTCCAAGATAAGGATGTTAAGTCCCATTATATGATTAGCAATACAATAAGGCAAATCATATTTAATGGAACACTTTCTTATTCGAAATAGGAAATATCCATAATCTTGTAATGAAGAACCAAAATAATATTTCTACTTAAAATAAGAACATAGCACCATTGGTTCAAAACAAATATGAACTTATTAGGTAAAAACACTTCGCAAGTTCCTATGAATAATGTTGCAACCATTGCATCATTATTGCCACATAGGTTAATCTTTACCTTCCTTAAGTAGAATTTTAACATAAATACTTGAAGTGGTAGTCCAACTACCCTTCCTTTTGATCTTTTAATTCAAATTGTAATTTCTCCAACGGTCAATCCTATTGCCAAAGTAGAAATTACTTTCTTTGGATTCTAGGTTTTAGCCACAAATATTTCCTTTAGGCTTGACAACTCTTGTCTTGCCTTTATCTTAAATCCTTGTCCTTATTTACCTTTAGAGTTTGAGAAGATTTCCATTTGATATTAAGACATAGCATTTTAAACATCAAATGTCGCTTATGAATTAATGTCAAATCCGTTTGTTAGTTCCAAACTAACTTTATTATCAAGCCATATCAAGGTAATTAATAGGTCTCTCCATGTTCGAAACATGATAACTTATTGACATACCTTTCATTCATCAAATGAATGTTAGACTCTAATCAATCTTAAACTTGTCTTACCTTTCTTGCTTGTAGAAACGCTTCCTACAAGCATCCATGTGTTTCAGATACTTCTAAAGTTCTAAACATATGGTAGCGAGTCATAAGATAATTGACATATATAGAATCATCCACATGTTTCTAATCAATGTCTTTGTCCATCCTTAAGGCATTAGGTTTCTTAGGAATATGATTTATTAAGAATTCATAACTTCCGATCTTGCTTTAGAAAAATTCTTAAGCTCATGACTAGGTCATGGAAGTTAATCTTATTACTTAAAGTGGGGTCAATCACAGTAATTATGCATGATTATAGTTTAAGACATTCTACGAAATATGCAAATAAATATACACATATATTTCATACCATTATCATTTAGAGACATATAATGTATTTCATAAATACTCCCACTAAATTATACACCTTCAAATACAATAATTGTATAATATAATTAAGTGGGCTAAGATCCGTATTTCACCCAACTTTGAGTCGGCTAGGGCACGACTGCTCAAAATTAAGTTATTTAGGTAGATAACTCTTTATCAATTACACCATATATGACTCTTAGATCTTTTATGAGATTGTTAGACATCTTATGTCAAACATGTTTTAATATCATCTGTGCCTTAGGTCCAAAACTGTTTTGATAGCCCAATTAAGTCAAACCATTTTAAACGTATAGGAAACTCTGATTGACTCATCTTGCTCATAGATGAATAGAATTAATGCGCCTACGCTAGGGCGTAACCCACATAAAACTACCCATGTACTCACAAGTGTTTTAATCATGGATTGGCACTTGACTTAAGTTTTAAGAAGGTTTATTTGCTTAGAGATATGCATCATATATTTAATTATGTCAAATATAATATAATATAGTCTTTCATAATGATGTTAACTAATCCAATTAATTAACAGAAGTAAAATCTTGTGATTTAATTATGAAGCAACATAATGGGGACGGAATCTAAATTATCTTTAAACAATTTACAGATTGGATATTTCATTCGCATTCCCAGAAACAAGGCGTAAGCCTGCCATTGGTCCATGCAATGAATTAATCCAAATTTAGTTCCTTCTCTTGCAAACGATTTGCACTTTGTATAGGGGTAATTCTGAAACTTTGAGATTACGCCAATCTTAAACTCCTTTAAGATTCTGATCTCATTAACAGTTTGGACTTCTGAACTGAAATCTGTTTCAGGAACACGGTTTCCAAAACCTGCCGCCTGAAACAGATCAGAATCAGTAATGCCCAAACCATCCGTACGGATGTTTCTGGAAGCATCCAGATTTATCCGTACAGCTCTTTCATACATGTCACATATACTCTGAACTCTTCAGAATTCTGAAACTGTATCCGCAGAGCATCTTGAAATTGAGAGCACAAACTGTACGGCCGAAACTAAGCCAAAAGGCATCCACATTTCCGTACTAAGATCAAGGAGCCAAGTAACTTCTCTATACGGTCGAAACTAAGCCAAAAGGCATCCACATTCCCATACAGATGGATACTTGTTTCAAGATCTTTCATTGTCTCTTAATCTCACAGATTACAGCAGTTCTAAACTCTTTAGAACTCTGATTTCTGTAATTCCTTTTGAATTCTTTGGCCGAAAACTGTTTCAGGAAACACGGTTTCGGAAACCAGCCATCTGAAAGCAGTTTCCAGATTCGAATTCTGTAAACAATTTACAGAACAATTTGAACACCAGAAAACAAAATCTGAGAATTTTCAAACTATCCGTACGGATCAGTTTGGCATCATCCAAACCATCCGTACGGAGCCATTGGTAGGATCCCAGATTTCCAGGTTTTTCAGAATTTCAGAAATTCGACCAAATCCAATATCATGTTTGTACATAATCAGATAACAGAAACATGAATTTACAGATTACGAATTTAATCAGATCTAATCAATATCATGAATAAACATTTATTATATATATAAATTAGATCTAAATAATCAATACACATAATCCAATTATTTATTGATAAACCCAACATGCAATTATTCATATAGATCAAATCAATATAATAATCACATAATCCCCATGTCATGCTCATAAACCTTTATATCTCATATATAAAACTCAGATTACGCATTCATCTTATTATCATGTAGATATCATATAATCGAATTAAACAATTTCAACATGATATACTAAAATAATCAACAACGAACGGGGCTCTGATACCACTGTTGGGTTTGATGCATCATGCGCATCGGAATAAATAGATAAAATCAAACACCCAAGATCCCGGATCCGTGCATGTTGATTAAATTAAATACAAGATGAAAGAAACATACCCTTGAAGATTGATGGATAAAATTCCAAGTAATAAATACCTAGCAAGCGCACTAGTTACCGTAGTAGTAACGCGCGAAAGAGAGGGTCGATCCCACAGAGACTTGTTGGACAAACAAGTAAATTTAATTAGTGCAAAGAGTAACCAAATGGGGGTTTTGATTTTTTTAATTAATCTACTTTAACTACTAAACAGTAAAAATAAACTAAGATTGAAGATCACAAAACAAGCAAGGATTGAATTCAAGATGACAAAGATTCACGGATTGGGGTTCACAACTATTTCCACTCTATGCTATTTTAAATAAAGATTATCAAACTTGTTCAAGAAATCGTTCACTTAGTTAAGAATTGGGACGGTCTGGTCACCGGATTGCAACCCTATTATTATCTTTATGTGATGAATTCCGCTAAGTCAACAACACACACAAATAATTTATTAAGTTCTTAAGAACAATTGATTTTAGATCCTTTTGATTTCCCCAGGTCCTCAATTAAATCTATTCAATGAAATCTAGGTCAATGTAAAAACTATCCACGCTAGTGAAATAATTTAAACCCTAATGATTTAAAGATCAACAATATCTATCTATAAGGTTGAAATCTCTAAATGAATGAAGATCAATTTCAATGAACAAGAACAAGAATGATATTTAATTAAACCCAATTTAGCATAGAGTTTTAATAGAGTTATTCCCAATCCATGAACAAGGAATTTAGTTACTCATAGACATAGCAAGAATCTCAAGAATAAGATTAAAAACCATAAACCTGGATAAACGCTTGATGATGAATAAATCCCAAAATCTTGATTACACCTTGAAAACTATGATAAAACCTAAAAGAAAGCATAAAAAAATAAAGTACTGCCGTCTACTACTTATATATAGAGAAAACTAGGGCCAAAAATAGGGAAAATTGGGTTAAAACCCGCTTTGGAGAGGAATCCCGAAAATCAGTGCGGAGGAGTGGGCGACCGCCCGGAAAGGTTATGGGCGACCGCCCAAAGCATCAGACTGGGGCCTCTCTAAAACGCATTAGTGGGCGACCGCCCGGGTCAGAGTGGGCGACCGCCCACTCTCCTGGAATGGACTTTCTTCATTTTTTCTTCTTTTCTTCGCATCTTCGACTCGCTTGACCACAGTTGACCTTTGACTTTGACTTTAACTCGAGCAATTCTTGGTCTTCAACCCTTTAAATCTCTAAGACTTTGCAATACATCCAAAATTACACTAAAAAGTGTCTCAAAACACACATAATCTCACAAAGTTCCTCAAACACAATTAGACCAAAATTACATTAAACTATTCTAAATTACATCAAAAAGTCAATAAAATGAGAACAAAAATGTAGAGATAACGTATGATAAAATCGATCCATCAAATTCCCCCACGCTTAGACCATTACTCGTCCCAGAGTAATATTCCTAACCCCACATCTAAACTCCGGTCTATTAGCGTAGCATGGAGGAAAATGACCCCTATATCCTCTACAACCCCCATCAAACAAAGCGAAGACAAGATAAAGAAAATCAATCGGAGTGTAAAGGACTCCGCTCCTTATAACTCCCCAAAACAAACAAATAATCAACGACAAATGGCCCTAATTGATAGCACCCCAATAATAAGAAAATAATACGCATATCCAACTAGGGCCCACTCAAAAAGCTAGAGGGATCTAAAATGTCCTAGGTTTCCCCCACGCTTATCTTACACTACAACATCCCTCAAACATAAATCAAAGCCATAATAAATAGCAATGACTTACCTCATGATAAGCTCCAGCGCCCCCTTATGACTCCAACAAGAAATATGAGGATTTTCTATCCTATTCGCCTCTAACCAAACCTCCTACACCAAACAGGAATCCTACCCAATTCTTCGAACCTCCCTTAGGACGCCACGCCAAGTAAAAACAATAACTCACTCAATTTCTTTCCTTTTGCCTAGGCGCCCTTTCGGGTTTTCACCTAGCCTCTCTTTCTTTTTCATTTTTTTTTAACTAAACACAAGTAACGGTGATATAATAGCAGCAACAAATAATAATACCCCACCCCCCCACACTAAAACCATGCAATGTCCACAATGCATAAACAATAAATATTAGGTGGGGGAGGGATACCTCCAATCAATACTGAGGTGGCGGAAAGAAGTGGTCCCAAGCACCACTGGAACTGCTACCCTGCCCTTGACCGCTCGAACTACTCTCAGGCCATTGCGGTGGCTGTGCCGCTTGTTGTCCTCCCCATGAAGGCCCCTGCCACTGCATGTTAGGTGGTGGGACGTACGGGTCAAACGGTCGCGGTGGTGGCAACCTCTGAAGCACATCTCTGAAAAACTCCTGCTGGGCATTCTCCTGCCTCTGTAATCTATCCTCGATCCTGTCCTCCCAACAGCTCCTGTTATACTCCCACATTTGCATCCTCTGATCCATACCCTGGACCCGCCTATCCACTGCCTGAATCTGTCCCGATAGATAATGCGTATACTCAATGTGGGACATCTCTCCAATCTCCTCCTCAAACGGATCACCACCCCCAGCACCTTGCCCCTCTTCATCACCAACTGGCTTATCATCCATCGGTTGTGGCCCTTAGGATGTGCTCGCACCCCCATGTGCACTACCCTTCGTGAGGAATTTAGCATCAACCGCTGAACCAGGAAAAAGATCCCTTGGGACTTGCAACAAATCCGCTCTTTCCTTCCCAATCAATCCAGTAATAAGCAGCGGGAAATTAAAATTAGAGTTGCTCATGTTCTGGATTGTGTGATAAATTTCAGCCCGGATAATATGCCCCATATTTATTTTTGCTCCTGTCAACACACAGTGCATAAGCACCGCCCATCTCCAATGAACTTTATTGAAATGTGTGGTGGGGAGAATCCTCTCGCAAATGAACCTGTGCAAGTATCTCAACCTGGGCTCTAAGTCTCGTGTAAACAATACTTGCCCACTCCTCTTGTTTGTCAAGTCAAGCCCCCAAACGTTGGACCAGAACATCCAGCCTATGCCTATAATCCCCTTGAATTTGCCTCACCATTCTGACATACGCACAATCCTCGGGTTGAACCGCACTAGACATCCCATAATACGCATTAATGTCCGTGCCCAAATAGCCAATATCAGTCCCTCGCACATGGGACGTTGCATTATTCCCCTTCTCAGCGGCATTTGCATAAAACTCTTTAACATATTCACCTACCCCATTCTCTGCCGGGTGAGCCGCAAGTTTATTCCACTTATACCGGGTAAACAAATCATTAAGTCCCAAATCTTTCTTTTTAAACTCCCTTTCAACATTAAAATGTTTATGGGACCAACGATTATACCAAATTTCGGCCTTCTCACCCACAAAATAGGTTCGATCAAAATTTGGTTGGGGAGCTACTTCTCTAGGGGGAGCACGACCTCTAGACATAACCCAATACAAGAATACCCAACAGCCACGGAGAATTAAGCGCAAAAGGGATTCTTACTTACTTGCCGGAGACTCGCCGGAAGTTGGCCGGAAAATTCGCCGGAGTAGGAGAAGATGACCGGAAGATAGAGCTTGCACACACGATCACTTTTCCCTTCTAGAAGCACCTTCAATTCTCGCTCCAAGTTGCCCAATTTCACCCTTTTCCGTGTTCTTGACAACTTCAACAATTCTTCCAATTCTTGAGCTTCAATGGCGTTTTTGGGTTGATTTCTTTGAGATTAATGGAGGAGGAAGGATGGGTATGACAATTTTGGTGATTAAGGGAGAAGAAAGTGGTGATTTATGGGAGAATTTGTAGAGAGAAGGAAGGGGAACTCGGTTTTTGTAGAGAGAGAAAGAGGGTGGAGGTTTAGGGTTCTTGAAGAATGAAGGGAAGAGATCCAAAATCTGACCAAAACCCCGATTTTGCCCGCCCAGTTCGCTTCGTGGGCGACCGCCCATAGGCTTAGTGGGCGACCGCCCATTAAATCAGTTTGGACTCCCCTTTTTTCACCATCCTGGGCGACCGCCCATGACCAAAGTGGGCGAACGCCCACTTTCCTGTAGCTCTTTTTTTTTTTTTTTGAGCTAGCCACCTCGCACTCCATTGCTGCACATCACCACAAACAAACATCACAAGCGTAATATCCATTATGAAAAATAAAAATAAAAATGACTCAAAGAATAAAAATCTTTTTGGAGGGTGACACTATTTACACTCCCCTATAAACCCACAAACTCGGAGAGATCCAAAAGGATGATACGGACAAATTTTCTGACCGCACTTTCGTTGCCTACGTTCCCCTTAGGACAATAAGGGGCTCAAGTCACCGTAGTTCGAACCGACCCAGAAATAAAAGACACGACATCAATTTTTTTAATTTTTTTTTTTATATATGAATACCACCACCCAAAACCAAAAGTGTGCTATGTCCTCATGGCATTGAAGAAAACAACATACTCCCAATTAAAAAAATGATGATAAACTGAAAGGAAAAACATAAAGAAATAAAATGATACCTGGTTGGGTTGCCTCCCAACAAGCGCCTTTGTTTTAAGTCTTTGGCTCGACATAATGCCACATGAATATTAAGTGGCTCCCTCCGGGTCCGTCAAATCAATTACATCAATTTCATTGATGTCTTCTAAAATAGACAGCCCCTCATAATATGGCTTCACTCGGTGTCCATTCACTTTAAATATTGTCCCATCTTTCAAATCTTTAAGCTCTACGGCTCCATGGGGAAAAACTCGAACCAATTCATAAGACCCGTCCACCTTGAACACAATTTTCCGGGAAAAAGTTTGAGGCGAGAGTTAAAGAGAAGGACTTTCATACCCGGTTTGAGAAACTTGGGTTTAAGGTTTTTATCATGATATATTTTTGTCCTCTCTTTGTACAACTTTACACTCTCATAACTATCCTGCCTCATTTCTGCAAGCTCATCCAAGTTAAGCAACCTTTTCTCCCCTGCTAGAGTCAAATCTATGTTTAGTTGCTTGGTTGCCCAATATGCTTTGTGCTCTAATTCCACTGGAAGATGACACTCTTTTCCATACACAATCCGGTACGGGCTCATTCCAATGGGGGTTTTGTATGCAGTCCGATAAGCCCACATTGCATCGCACAATTTGTCAGCCCAGTCCTTACGATTTGGATGCACCGTTTTCTCAAGCACCGCCTTGATTTGGCGATTACTCACCTCCACTTGGCCCGAAGTTTGAGGGTGATAAGCCGTAGCCAACTTGTGACCCACCCCATATCTCCTTAGCACTTGATTGAACATTCTGTTTGTGAAGTGCGTCCCTTGGTCACTAATAATGACACGCGGCACTCCATACCTGCCAAAGATATTTTCACACACAAACTTGCAAACAATATTAGCATCATTAGTCCGGGTAGGAATTGCTTCCACCCATTTAGACACATAATCTACAGCAACAAGAATGTACAAGTAGCCTTGGAAAGGGGGAAAAGGACCCATAAAATCAATACCCCACACATCAAAAATATCAACAATTAAATTATGTTGTAGGGGCATTTCATCTCTCTTTCCTATGTTGCCAGTCCTTGGCATCTATCACACCTTACACAAAAGTCATGAGCATCTTTAAATAAAGTGGGCCAATATAGACCTGCTTGCAAAACTTTCCTAGCGGTCTTTTGCCCACTAAAGTGACCCCCACATTGGAGTTCGTGGCAAAATCTCAACACGCTAGCTTGCTCATGCTCTGGAATGCATCTCTTGATTATCTTGTCCGGGCAAACTTTCCACAAATAAGGGTCATCCCAAATGTAGTGCTTCACATCCGATCTAAACTTTCATTTTTTATCGTAAGTGAAGTGAGGTGGCATAATATTAGAAACGATGAAATTCACAAGATCCGCATACCAAGGCTCATGAACATGTAAAGCAAATAGTTGCTCATCCGGAAAATTTTCATTAACCGGAATCGCACCATCTATCACATTAGTAAATGTAAAGTTCTCTAGCCTAGATAAGTGATCCGCCACCACATTTTCGGTCCCCTTTTTGTCCTTTATTTCTATGTCAAACTCCTGCAGCAGGAGCATCCACCTAAGAAGTCTAGGTTTAGCATCCTTTTTATTCAGCAAATATTTAAGTGCAGCATGATCAGAGTAGATAATCACCTTAGACCCAATCAAGTAAGAACGAAACTTTTCAAGAGCAAGCACAACTGCTAAAAATTCTTTTTCAGTGGTAGTGTAATTCAGTTGTGCATCATTTAAAGTTCTACTTGCGTAATGAATCACCTGAGGTAATTTATCCACTCTTTGCCCCAAAACAGCCCCAATCGCAAAATCTGATGCATCACACATGATCTCAAAAGGTAGAGACCAATTGGGGCTGGATAAGATGGGGGCACACGTCAACTTCTCCTTCAGAAAATTGAAGGCCTCTAGACACTCTTGGTCAAAGATGAACTCAGTGTCCTTAGCTAGCAGGTTACATAAAGGCTTACAAATTTTTGAAAAGTCTTTTATAAAACGCCTATAAAAACCTGCATGGCCTAGAAAACTTCGCACACCTTTAACCGACACAGGGGGAGGTAATTTTGAAATCACATCGATTTTAGCCTTATCTACCTCAATCCCCTTGTTTGACACCAAATGTCCTAACACAATGCCATGCCTCACAAGAAAATGACATTTTTCCCAACTAAGGGTCAAATTTGTCTCAACACAACAATTTAAAACCATTGTCAAATTCTCTAGGCACCCATCAAAACTGTCACCAAATACTGAGAAGTCATCCATGAAGACTTCGACACATCGCTCGATCAAATCAGAGAAGATGGAGGTCATACACCTTTGAAAAGTCGCAGGTGCATTACAAAGCCCAAAGGGCATCCTCCTAAATGCGAATGTGCCAAAAGGACAAGTAAAAGTGGTTTTGGCTTGGTCCTCTGGTGCCATGGGGATTTGGTTATACCCCGAAAAACCATCCAAAAACAATAATACTCATGTCCGGCTAACCTCTAAGAATCTGATCAATAAAGGGCAAAGGGAAGTGATCTTTCTTTGTTGCAGCATTCAGTTTGCGCAAATCTATACACATTCTCAGACCAGTCACTTCCCTTTTTGGCACTTCTTCTCCTTTCTCATTAGTGGTGACCGTGTAACCCGATTTCTTAGGAACGACTTGAACCGGGCTCACCCACTCACTATCAGCAACGGCATAGATAATGCCTGCATCCAATAATTTTAGGACCTCTTTCCTAATCGCCTCCTCCATGTGAGGATTTAGCCTCCTCTGTCGCTCTCTAGACGGTTTAGCACCATCTATGAGATTAATTTTGTGCATGCATATGGAGGGGCTTATACCCTTAATATCTGCTAAGGTCCACCCTATGGCCTGCTTGTGCTCATGAAGCACTTTGATCAACTTGGCCTCTTGATCTAGGGTCAAATCCGAGGCAATTATCACAGGCAAAGTCTCTCCCTCCCCAAGAAAAACATACTTTAAATTGGAAGGAACGACTTTCAGCTCAAGAGCTGGAGGGGTTACAATAGAAGGCACCGACTTCTCATTGAAGTGGCCTAGGGGGTGAAACGGGCCATCACTAGGATGGTGTTCGTCGGCCTTTTCCACAGCCATCAGTTGAACATCCGCATTATCCCTAAGTTTCTCACCGCCAGTTAACAACAAAGACTCTAACTCCTCACAGTCTCTCTCATGCCACAGAACTTCACTCACACAATCCTCAACAATATCCACACAGTTACAAGACTCATCCTCTATGGGACTTTGCATGACATCAAGCACAGATATTTCTATTTTCTCATTAGCCACACACATAGATAGAGTCCCATCACCCACATTAATGATGGTGTTAGTAGTAGCCATAAATGGACGCCCAAGCAATATGGGAGAGTCCTGACTATTCCCAACACCATTAACAGTCTCAAGCACAACAAAATCCACAGGGATAATCAAATTGGCTACCTGCACCAAAACATCCTCCACAATTCCCAATGGCCTCTTGATTGAACGGTCAGCCAATTGCAAGGTCATTGTGGTGCGTTTTAGCTCAGGTAAACCCAATTCAAGATACAAATGATGAGGTAACAAATTAATGCTAGCACCGAGATCTAACATTGCCTTCACCTTTTTAGAATCCCCCATAGATATAGAAATATTAAAACTTCCGGGGTCCTTCAATTTAGGTGGGAGGTTCTGTTATACCACGTCACTGGCACTTTCACCCATAACCAATTTTGTCATCATTCCCATACTTGGGTTTCCTGGAGTTAAGTTCTTTGAAAAACTTTGCATAAGATGGGATATTTTTAATGACATTTAACAAAGGAAGATTAATGTTCACTTTTGAAAACATGTCATATAAATCAGACATTTGCTTATCCAGCTTACTTCTCATGAATCTACCAGGAAACGGTACAGGAGGTACATATGGCTTGGGGGTGGAAGAATCAGTAACAGGAATTTCCCCCATGCCATTAGTACTCTTACCAACAACATTCTCAACAACAGGTGGTTCGGCAGTTTCAGAAGGAGAGTTAGGACATACCTCATTGCTTACCTGTTTGCCATTTCTCAGAGTCATAATGGCCTTGGCTTGCTCCCCTTGACTAGGGAAGGTTCCTGGTTTATGCCATTGCTGACCCACAGCTAGTTGACCAATCTGGGTCTCCAGCTTTTTGTTGACCGCTTCCTGCTGCTTCTCACGCTGATCCATCATTATTTTCATTTGTTGCTGCTCTTGCATCATGGACCTCATCATATCCTCCAGAGATTGCTTGGGCTGCTGTTCTGGATTCCCTTGTGGGGGAGGAGGATAGAGAGGTTTCTGCTGCTGGTACTGAATTCCTGGGTTACCCCTCCAAGAAAAATTGTGGTTGTTTTTCCAATCTGGATTATACGTGTTAGAATACATACCACCTTGATTTTGCCTTGGGGGGCACCCTTACATCGCATTCACCTGTTCAGAATAAAACTGTACAACAACTGGACAACCATTAGTAGCATGAGTGTTAGATCCACAATTAGCACAGAAATCATATACCACATTAGCACTTGATGAAGACATATTAGAATTCATTTTAGCCATGTTTTGGTTTAACAAAGACACCTGCCTAGTGAACTCATCCATACAACTCAACTCATGCACTCCCCTAGGTTTCCCTCTAGAGCCTTTTTCTTGCAAATTGGCCCCGAACATCTCAAATAATTCTTGGGTTTGGTCAACAGTTTTGGCTCCTAGAAAGCCGCCTCCTGCATTGTCGACCATAGCTTGGTCTGCTGCAATTAACCCACCATAAAATGTTTGATGTAAAAGGGCCTCAGGAAAAGCATGATGGGGGCATTGCACTTGCAACATTTTGAACCTATCTCAAGCCTCATGAAATGGCTCACCTACCTCTTGAGTAAACCCTATGATTTTCTGTCTAAAGGTGGCCAGAGTAGCGTGGGGGAAGAATTTCTTTAAGAATGCATCATGCAACCCATCCCATGTAGTGGTACTCCTAGCAGGAAGCAACATAAGCCAAGTTTTAGCTGCCCCTTGAAGAGAGAAAGGAAAATACTTAAGTCTTAATTATTCATCAGTAACCCCCTCTTTTACAGGGAATCCTGATATAATCATCATGTACTCTCTCAAGAAGTTCAAAGAGTCTTCAGCGGGAAGACCCTGAAACTTGGGCAACTGACTGAAATAATGCCCCTTCGCCTCATAAGATTTAGCGGCCTCAGTCAAGACAATACATGACACCGATGTGTCAACCTTAGGCCTAGCATATTCTTTCATTAAGGGATTAGCCATTACAACTCCAATTTCTTCTCACCCGGTGGAAGAAGTTTCTGATTCACTTAAAACTACCTCTGTCTCGGTGACAGAAGCTTCAGACTCAGACTCAGACTCACGAATAGGGGAAATGCCCCTGTCGAGTCTATCGATATTATCGTCCAAAGGAACCAACTCGGGGTTCAATGAACGCCTACCAAACATACACCGATTAAATTAACTTGTAAATCAAAACAAGTCCCGGCAACGGCGCCAAAAACTTGATGGATAAAATTCCAAGTAATAAATACCTAGGAAGCGCACTAATTACCGTAGTAGTAACGCACGAAAGCGAGGGTCGATCCCACATAGACTTGTTGGACAAACAAGTAAATTTAATTAGTGCAAAAGAGTAACCAAAGGGGGGTTTTGATTTTTTAATTAATCTACTTTAACTACTAAACAGTAAAAATAAACTAAGATTGAAGATCACAAAACAAGCAAGGATTGAATTCAAGATGACAAAGATTCACGGATTGAGGTTCACAACTATTTCCAATCTATGCTATTTTTAAATAAAGATTATCAAACTTGTTCAAGAAATCGTTCACTTAGTTAAGAATTGGGACGGTCTGGTCACCGGATTGCAACCCTATTATTATCTTTATGTGATGAATTCCGCTAAGTCAACAACACACACAAATAATTTATTAAGTTCTTAAGAACAATTGATTTTAGATCCTTTTGATTTCCCCTAGGTCCTCAATTAAATCTATTCAATGAAATCTAGGTCAATGTAAAAACTATCCACGCTAGTGAAATAATTTAAACCCTAATGATTTAAAGATCAACAATATCTATCTATAAGGTTGAAATCTCTAAATGAATGAAGATCAATTTCAATTTCAATGAACAAGAACAAGAATTATATTTAATTAAACCCAATTTAGCATAGAGTTTTAATAGAGTTATTCCCAATCCATGAACAAGGAATTTAGTTACTCATAGACATAGCAAGAATCTCAAGAATAAGATTAAAAACCATAAACCTGGATAAACGCTTGATGATGAATAAATCCCAAAATCTTGATTACACCTTGAAAACTTTGATAAAACCTAAAAGAAAGCATAAAAAAATAAAGTACTGCTGTCTACTATTTATATAGAGAGAAAACTAGGGCCAAAAATAGGGAAAATTGGGTTAAAACCCGCTTTGGAGAGGAATCCCGAAAATCAGTGCGGAGGAGTGGGCGACCGCCCGGAAAGGTTATGGGCGACCGCCCAAAGCATCAGACTGGGGCCTCTCTAAAACGCATTAGTGGGAAACCGCCCGGGTCAGAGTGGGCGACCGTCCACTCTCCTGGAATGGACTTTCTTCATCTTTTCTTCTTTTCTTCGCATCTTCGACTCGCTTGACCACGGTTGACCTTTGACTTTGACTTTAACTCGAGCAATTCTTGGTCTTCAACCCTTTAAATCTCTAAGACTTTGCAATACATCCAAAATTACACTAAAAAGTGTCTCAAAACACACATAATCTCACAAAGTTCCTCAAACACAATTAGACCAAAATTACATTAAACTATTCTAAATTACATCAAAAAGTCAATAAAATGAGAACGAAAATGTAGAGATAACGTATGATAAAATCGATCCATCAAAGATCGAATCCATAAACACGGACTTTGAGGTGCTAAAGCAAACACCCTCTATCGTATCCACACGTCGAACGGATATCAAGAACACCTTCTTGATCTGGATTGCTAGACCCAAGGCTTGATGAAGAAACGATTTCTTCGTAAGAATTATTTTGCTTCATTGATTATTGAGTTATGATGATTCTAAATATCCAAACTAATAATCCCCTCTAAACGTGTGTAATTGTTTCACAAACAATATGTTATGATTTCTAAAATCAACCATTAGGTTTCTCAAACCCGACTGCACACATATATAATAGGGTATAAACCTAATTCCTTTTGGGATCAGAATTCCTTGTCAAACAAGAGATCTGAACAAATTGTTTTCCGTCTAGACAAACCATCCGTATGGATTGGTTGGGTGGCTCCCAAACCATCCATACGGATCCTTCCAGCAGGATCCAGTTTTTCCCGTTTTCTGTGCCTTATTCAATCCGTTCTATTGTGTGTGACCCAATAGGATTATACTAAGTTGGCAACGAGTCCGAACGAGTCAGAACCCATAAGTCATAAGCGGACTCTAGCAAGCCATTATGACTACCCAATTAGTATAACTTTGAAAGCCCAAAGTAACCTTATAGAATATATCACAATCCCTTTGTCACATGATATCATATTGGACATAAGTCATGGTCCACGTCAACTTATGTTGTCCAATGCTTTCTCGATCTCGAGTAGATTGATATGAGCAAATAACATTGAACGCTTCAATTCATTTGGGTACGGCCGTACACTATTATCAATCTCACTCATCGAGTGGCCAAGCAGATATCTCTCTTGAGAGAGGGACAAATCCCATCTTGACTTATCATTCTTCCCTACAGGAATCCGATTATGCCAATCGTAGTCTTTATAACCACCCGGTTAGGGGTAGCATTTGAGTACGTCAAACATAATGTTCATCATGTGGAAGACTATGATAATCTCAGGTCTAAGGATAAATGATATAACTATTATGAGATTCAATTATGACATTTGACCATGACATAAATCTCATAACGGGTCTATCCAGTACTTGTTCTCCAACATGTACCCACAAGTTTAATCCGCATCCTATGAGCTATAATCATCATATGATTATCCATTAAACTCATGCTAGCCCTTCATAAGTGCTAGGGACAATGATTATTATAATAAACACGCAAAAGATATAATAATCGGGTTTGTTATCTCTATAACAATGAAGCTATGATATAACGCATAGGCCTTTCTCAAGGGCCTAGGGCATATTATCCAACAGTTACCAATACCTCCGCTACATATTGTAACGGCAACCTTGGGCTAGTGAATGATGCCACAATTGGTTGTGTAAGACCAATTGATATGTCAGGTAACGAGCGCCACAAGTTTACACTTGATAAGCTCAAAATAAATAAGAGAAAACACAATAAAATTTTCAATACTCAAAGTTGTATATATCATGATATGTTTTACAAATGAGAAAACTTGGCTATTTATAGCCTTTTTGGAACATCCCTTCATGTTTAGGATAACAATGTAATAAATGTATGGATAAACACTAGGGGTGAGTTCACACTATATTTTCACATATGAGAAATTTGAAACACCAAAGGGTTGATTAATCTATAATGTGAACTCAATAAGTAAATGAATGTAGAGGCAAAATGTGAATTCCCGTCTATGAATACTACCCTTTAGTAAAGAATCCAGATCTCCTGTACCACTTTGTGTGCCCCTCCCTATGCCATTATAATCTCAACCGTTTACATGCTTGAATAATATCAACATAATGATAATCTTAATGACTGCAAGCAGTTGGATCACTTATGGGATAGGGAGGGGCACACAAAGTGGTATAGGAGATCTGGACTCCTTTAGTAAATCAGTCATAACTTCTTCTAGAAAACTCCGATTAAGGATCTGTTTGTTGTGGTAGAAACTAGACTTCCATGGATTTCCGAAAATGTATTATAAGCCTTACTTGAGTGTATAGAAAATTTTGAGCGATCTGTTGAAGTTAACTTAAAATTCTGGACAATGCTGAAAATACCGAGCATGCTCAAAATGCCAAACATAACCTATCTAAAGATCATGACCATGGAATGAACACTGAGTAGGCCATGGTTAGGACTGAAAATTCATTGAAATGATGGTGATTTTGGACTATCCATACTACTTGATGTTTTCCTAACCGTGTTCGTATCAGTATCGTTAAACAAATGTTTTTGGCATTTTAATTATTATTGTAATAAAATTTTAAAAGTTGTTACTGATAATATTATAAGAAGTTTGTTCCCAATGTTTGCCTTATGATGCATCAATAAGCTGACCAAACAAAAACGACTTTGATGTACTTCCAGCATTGTGGATAAATGTCTCGTTAACAATAATAATAAAAAAAGAATTTGCCCACACACATGCGCATAGAGATATACATATATACAAATATTCAACGACCGAGGGGTCACACCTACAGCGAAGACTGTAATTCCACAATGACAACAATCCGAAGGCGAAGTCATGGAGGAGTCGCTAAAGGCTCATCTCGCATGATTAAGGTTGAGATACCAAGATAAGATCTGAGATAGAGGGAGGTCGCTAGTGAGAGAGGGGTGTGCCTGCTACCTAGTAGCTGCCACCGCGAGGGGTATGTGGGAGGAGGCACAATGAAGGAAGGAGGGTGTGCGACATATTTGGAGAAAGCTCTAGATGACCGAAGGCATGGAGTGAGTTTTTAAAATTAGATAGAGAATGGTAGCTATGAGACTTAGAATAATCATAAAACTAATTGGGTTTTATAAGAATACAATTTTTATGCATGGACTCAATGTGAATAATAAAACTTGCTTGTCTTCTTTAAGCATTTGAGTGTTTGAGGGACCTTAAATACATAAATTTTAGGCATAATTCAACGAGGCCCCTCAGCGAGATCATTTCTCCATAAAAACCCACACGAGATCAAAAATCCCACACACTAATATAAGCCCAGATCAAAATCTCATAAAAACCCACGCTTCCTCCCTCTCAGTCTTATACCTTTGGGTATAAGACCAAAATTACTCTTATATTTAGCTATAAAAGTATTCTTTTTCACAATTTGAATGGAACAAGCTACACTTATAACTAAGTATACGAGTAATTCTAGTCTTAACTATTAGGTAATTGGGTGGATTTTATCATTTTTCTTAGAAAATGTCAAAAATTGTGAAAATATAACTTATACCTTGGTATACGAGTAATTTTAGTAATATACCTTTGGGGTATACGAGTGAATTGTGTAATAAAATATGAGACATTCTTTTTTTTTTAAATGAAAAATTGTGAAAAAATACCCATTTTAGTCTTATACCTTTGGGTATAAGACTGACGGGTAGGGGTAATGTGCGAGCATGATTTTTGTGAAATTTTGATATCGCCTGGGGTTTTTATGAGTTTGATATCTCGCCTAAGGATCTTAGAGTTCAAGGCCCAAAATTTTATAAATTTATCCTCCATTCCAATTGAAATCAGACACAAAAAAATGAGATAACACAAGAATTAAGTATAAGTGTTATAAGCTTAAAGTGTTGTGAGTATTAAGAGTTAGTGAGAGTTGTTTGTGAGGTAGGAAATAGTAAATTGATATTTATCACAATATGAGTAGATTCCATTAATTAAAAAGTTTAAAATATTTTAAAATATGGTCTTGTATAATTTTGAATGAAGTGACTAAATTGAAAATTTGTTTAATTACCGGGCTGCAAGGTAGGGATGGCCAACGGAACCGGAACCGGACTGGAACCCCCAAACCGGCCTGAAACTGGAAAGGCTGAAACCGACTTGAACCTTGACGAAAACCGGAACCGTGTGAACCGTGACCGTTTGTAACACAGGCCGGTTCCAGTTCATCCCATCTGAAAACCGTGAACCGGAGGTTCCGAACCTCCATGAACCGCCTAGACCAAACCAGAACCCTAACCGTCAGTAAAACCGTTAGAAACCGTAAAAAAGGTCAAAATCATTAGATTTATAACGGTTTCATCAGAATTAATTGTTACTAACGGAAAGATGACAAGAAAAATTGAGTTTTGACTAAATTTTTAGCCAAATTCAGTGAATAAAAATTTGTTGAGTATATAAAAGAAAAGAGGGACGGACCTTTTTAATTTTTTAAACATTTTTTCTATACATTTTGTAAAAAAAAATCGGTAATAAAATATTATTAAAATTGTTTTTTTTTTTGTTAAAAAAAATATTTTCTTTAGAAAAAGGAAAATGTGGACCGGCGGTTTCAAACCGTGACCAGTTCCTAACCATAACCGTACTGGAAAAAAAACGGTTCAGTTACTGTTCAAGCTTTTCCGAAACCGGAAACGGCAGTTCCGAACCGGGTCATCCCTACTGCCAGGTCCAAACTCACGCGGGCAATAAGAAACGGACGAACTGAATACTTAAAGCCCAACAAAGGCGAACGACAAAGTGCTCTGCAGTATACCCTCATTTTATTCCCTCCATTGTCGATTCAAAAAATTACGATTTTGGCAGACGAACAAAAATCGACAATCTCAGAGCAATTTGTCATCTGCGTCGAACTGCAACAGAGGAACGAATTCTCAGGTGCGCGATTATTTCAGTCTCTGATTTCTGCCACAAATGCTTACTTACGCCATTTAATACAGAAACTTATATTGCGATCGTGAAATTTCTGAATCTGAAACTGCATTCTGGAATAACTTGTTGATTTCAAGCCTTTTTATTTTGCTGATTGTATAGATTTGCATGTTTAAACATTGTGTAGTATGTGCATCAAGTTGTTGTACAGTACAACAACTTGATGCATGAGGTGTAGTACGGTACAGCGCCATGGTACATGAAGTTTTGTACTGTACAACACCATGGTGCATGTGTTGGACTTGTGAACTTTTGAAAGTAGAAGCTCCTGGTGGGTGCCCGGGAGGGGAAGCCGATCCTTACCGGAAAACTTATGATGACATTGACAACCACTGGAAATACTACAAAATTCATAAATCATATCACACACACCAACACACACACATATTTCCATTTATGGTATTATGGTTTCCTAGAACTAGCTCTAAATCACATGATCTTGACATGGTAAAAACCAAAATGCTTGTAGGGAATTGTGTGGTGTAAACATTTCCAAGATTCTCACTTTTGTTGCGTTTGATAGTATCAAGCACTTGATGGTTGATGGTTAGTGTAATGTAAGGTAATTTGGAGGTAAGATGCATTTGATCACATTGAGCGCTAGATGTCGAATGTCGAGTGAGACTCTTTTCGTTAAGCAAGGATTTTGATGCTCAATCATTAAGAGGATGTTGGACATATTCATGCTGAATGAAAGAACTAAATCATGCATCCTACCTCCAAATCAAGCATCATGTGCTTGATGCTATCAAACGCAATCTTAGTCTGTCACTTACTGGAAATATGATCCATACAATGATCATAGAGTAAGCGATACTAGAATGGAATGCCAACATTGTATTTGTAGGGTCAACTTTACTATGTAGTTAACCTTGCGTGATGATGCTGATGGTCATGCTGACATGGTGTTTTGCCATGAAGCTTTTCTCAACCACGCGTGAGTGATACGTAATCCATTATTTTCTTGTTCGAACATGGTCGTAACCTGGCCTTTACGATGTTTTTCCAGCTCATAGCCAAGCAGCCTGGTGTACTGCACCATTAAGTCAATTATCGCTGCTCGTGAAGAATAAATAGGACAGAAACATTTTATCTCAAAGTTTCATTGGGTACATCAGAATTACGAACTTATGAATCAGGCGTTCAAGTTAAAGGGTTCAATTACTTTCTTGAACATTTACGTCCAATTCTACAGAAGGCAGAAACTATTAATGTTGTCGAAAAGAATCCACCTGGCAGGTTACAGGGGACCCCAAAGGCTATCAAAAAATTGAAGCTTCCTTGCTTAATTTCATGTTACGGTCACAAAATATATATCCTTGCATGAGGGCAAAATATAGTAATAATCGAAATAATCGTGAAATTCAAGTGGAACTTCCTCTGGAGGATCTTATTGTAAATTGGATGTGGTTAGGAACAAACAATTAGTAACCAGAGATATTGTGAAGGTCCTATCAACCATTATCAGAAAACAGTCCTTCCCAAACTGAGTATGTAATGTTTAATTGAATTTTCATTGGAATAAAGAATAATGTATGTCAACTATCAAGCGATTAGTAAGCACCTATACGTAATTACCCTTGGTGTTCAAATTATGAAAGAACAAGTGCACACTAGGACACATAGTTCAGAAGTGGTACTCAACTTCGATCCTCTCCCGCTCAAAAAAAGGATAATCATTGCGGGAGGGAGGGTGTATTGTTACACTGTTGGTCCGATTAGCCATTTCAAAATGATAAACAGAAACAAGACATTGAACGAATCAGTTGTGCGGTAATATGGGTGGCTCCTACTCAAGGTAATGTTAATTTGTGTTGTCCATGTGGTTGGTCAATGCTGAACTGGGTTGCTGGGGATTATTGTGCTCTTGATTTTTGTTTCGCATTTAGTGTGTGCATTTATTGATGAGGTTAGGCTAAGTTTAAGATAGCGATGATTTGTGTTTTTCTTGTTTATGGGAGCTAGATTACTTATGTCCTGAATGATCCGACACCTCACACCTGAGTAGTCTCCTATGGTTGAGACACTTCACAAAGGAGTCCACGCTTAGACGACTTGAAGATGGTGACTTCAGAGTAGGAGCTCTTGTATTACCAGATTTTTTTTAATATTTTTTTTACTCCCTCTGTCCCAAAATGATCTTCCCATTTGTCATTTTTCATTGTCCCAAAAAGTTCTTTCCATTTTTACAATTTGGGCTTAAAAGTGCCTAAACAAAACATGGCTAGTGAAGCAAGTGTTCATATTCTTAAAAAGTTTGAATAGTCAAATGAGAAGATCATTTTGGGACGGAGGGATTATTTTATGCTTATAAGCAGCAAAGAATTTTAACACACACACAAATCCAGATGCCATGGTTACTCTCTACAATCTCATGTGCTTCACTTGAATAGGGGCACAGTGGACACATAAAATTGCAGTAAGGACAAAGATAGTTGCCACCTTAATTATAGCTAGAACGGCGGCAATCAACATTATGCATTATTGTGCTAATGTCAGGTTAGGTTATCTGTCTACTGAAAAGTCGACGGGCATAATCACAAACAGAAATTTAATCTACATCGCACCTACTTTCCAGTTTGTTCAGTTGGTAGCTAAGAAGCACGAACACCGACACTGACACTTTGACACTGAGACCTCGCACACCGCGACACAAACTTCTTAAAAATGTTACGACACAGATACACCTGTCCAGGACACGTTACATATAAATATATCTGTGATCTTTATCATGAGTATTTCATGATCCAAACCAAGACCCATCACCCATTAAATAGAACTACAAAATCCACAAATCAAGGTCTGATGAAAACCATGAGCTTATAATAAATTTCATTTGCTCCACTTCAACTGTGAGAAGTCAAAGAAGAAATACCCCCTTGAATGAAATTCAACAATTCGGCCTCTAAAGTGTCAGATTGTGTAAAAGAATGTGCCTTGAGCCCAAGATTGTCGGGGAGTGTCGAAAAGTCAGAAAATAATTATTAAAAAAAAATAACGTTACACTTATATGAATGCCGAGGATGTGTTAGAGAGTGTAAGGTGCAGAAGAGTGTTGAAAACATGACATGCTGATCTCGAGAGGTGGCAGCGTTTCCTAAGTTGGTAGAGCTCCACTGTTGCAATTGGGTCATTGTGATTAGGGGTTAGATGACCTGAAAATTTAGGTCCATTCTGAAACGTTGAATTTTTAACAAAATTTAGTAGCAAATATATGCATATAGATATATACTTAAAGAAAATGGACATACATATAGGAACAAAATTCCTTAGTAAATGGACATCCATTTAGGGAAGTAGGGAGTAGCAGTATTGGTATATGTCAGGTGCAGTAGGATAATGGATTTACAATTTTGCTGGTTTGATTTACTAACTGAGTACTCCCTCCGTCCCAGCAGAAGTGAGACTTCTTTCCCTTTTGGTCCGTCCCACAACAAGTGAGACTGGCCAAAATGAAAATGTTTTAATATATTTATATTCACCATACCCCACCATTTAACCCCGATCATTCTCTCTCTTCATTTTCCACCACTCAATTTATTCAACCAACACTACTATTTACCCCACGTATTCTGTCTCTTCATTTTCTATCACACATATATCATTTTTTTTTCTTTTATTGTGCCCACTCCTCTAGTCCTACTTATGCTGGGACGGAGGGAGTATTCTTTTATCTACATCTTTGGGGGATTTTTGAACATTCCTGTTAGGGAGATTGCTCTAGCTACTCTTCTTCTCTTCATCATTAGTAGAACCAGACCTACGCTTATCACTTTACTTTTCACTGAATAGCATTTGAACTTGAATTACATGTTTCAAGAGTCTTAACTCATGGGACAATTTTATTTCTGATATGTTTTTAAGTAAGAAGAATTCAACTTTAGTCACTTCCTCACATAACAATCTGGATAACAAAAATAAGCAGTCATGATTACTCACAATTTCAACTTTAGTCACTTCACATAACAATCTGGATATGGAGATTCCCTTCTAATCTGTTTTTTTTTTTTTTTTTTTTTTTTCACTCCACCTCTCAATCGTATGAGTTTCACTACATGATTGATTTTGTGTTGGTAACTTGGTACATGTCCATTGATACTGCAACAGAACTTTAGCTTCTGCTTATACGTAGAACTACAAAGTTGTAACGTCTGCCTATTTATAAAAGTGCAGGTTTACGAGATAGTGATCAAACAATTATCAAAGAAGGAGCTGCATGATTATTTGATATTGAGGGAATACAATGGGAATATGGCCCCAACACCCATCCATAAGGAGTAATAAACTGCCAAAAATTGGTATGTCTATCCTTCATTTTTTGTATAATTTGTCACCGAAAAAACTGAATAGGTATTTGGGATCCCCAAATAATACTGATATGGTTGCAGAAATGTTCTTTTCTTTCATAACATTTGTGTCTTTGTCTTGCTCATTGACTGACATTTCCTTGGATGAATTTTAGTTAAATACATACTCCCTCCGTCCCAGCACAAGTCTCAATTGTTTTGGAACGCCCTAAAAGGGAAAGAAGTCCTACTTGTGCTGGGACATGGGACAGAGGGAGTATATTACTGGGATCTTTCAAATTCTGCTAAATTAGTGTTCCTTTACAGTGACATTAATATATACACCCTCCGTCCCAATAAAAGTGACACTTTTGGTCAACTTGATTACACTTTGACTAATAATTTAAATAAAAAATAATTATCTTAATTAAAATCTAATAATTGTTATTGACAATATTATAAATCGTGATATAATAACAATTTTTAAGTTCCCATTAAGAACATTATTTGTCAAAGTGCAATCAAGTTGACTAAAAGTGTCACTTGTGCTGTGACGGAGTATTATTAACGTATACACACATTAGTGTTTCTTTAAAGACCAAATCCAATCCATTCCCACCCCTACCATACTTGGGTCTATTACCTGGATCCATTCCAATCTTGGGAGGCCCATGGGTCAACTCTTTAGGCCCAAAATAAGTGCAACTTGCTTATCTGCTAACGTAGAACAAAGTTGAGCTAGTCCACGAGAACTAAACTATTACCTTCAAATGAGAGAGTAAGGAGGGCAGTTAGTCAAGGGGAATAAAAAATAAATATGTTAAAGTTGAAGGGGTTGGACTTCAAAATGGACCAAGTTCAGAGAACCTAACCAAATACTTTCTTTTGTTATTAAAAACCTGATCATTCTTGTGGGTACACCCACAAGAAAAACTCTAAATAAAATATGCCCCAACTAATTGACTGGACTAGATTTTGCTGATTATTGGAAGTTTGAATTTTTTATTATGACCCAAAAAAAAGCTACTCCATCTGTCTCAGACTAGACTAAGTTCTTATTTTCCTTTTTGGTTTGTCTCAGACTAAGGTTCTTAGTTACTTTATTACCTAAAATGGACCGTGAGACCCACTTGTCATTCTCACAACAAAAACTCCCTACCCACTTTATCTCTCCTACTTTCTCTTACTTTTTCATACTCACAACATTTACTTTTTCTTAATCTCCGTGTAAAGTCAAACTAAGAACTTTAGTCCGGGACGGAGGGAGTACTAATTTATGATCATTTTTTTTTTATTAGAAACATCATGAGTCACACGTGACGTATTAGATTATCAATTTGCACCTTTACTAATTGTAAATTGGTTTCTAAATTTACTTTTCAAATCCCAGATAATAGAGTTCTAGAAGGGATATATAAATTGTTGCTCATTAGAAGATGAGCAATATTCTTGACATAATTTGGAGTTTTGAATTTTGGTTTCATCTCTAGAAAGTTGGTATGTCATCGCACACATATCCCTTAAAAATATACTACCTCTGTCTCAAATCATTTGAATTTTAATAGTTAACACAAGTGAATTTTTTGTCAAACATTAATGTCAATCTGATCATTCTAAAATATGGGTTCATTGTTTCACGTCCCAAAATAGTCTCATCCTTTTCATATCATCCCAAAATATGGGTTCATTGTTTCACGTCCCAAAATAGTCTCATCCTTTTCTTCTTAGAAATGTTTTTCGAAACACATTGTTTAATATAACCTTACTCATTGCCTGAGAAATAAAAAACAACGTTTTGGAATGGAGGAACTGCTTTTGTGATCAGCTTGATCTGTTTAGTAGTGTTGTCCGATCATAAAAGTAAAAATAGGTAATTAACTAAGTCTAGATGGCATAATTTACAAATTATACATCTTAGCAAACACACACACACACATATATGTATATAAGTATATTTCTCGCATATATTCTTGGTTGAATCGTGGTCTGGACTACCTTCAATAGATATTTAAGAATGGATAGTCTGACTTGATCCATGACATCAGGTCAAGATAAACAATGTCTGACCTGCTTTTCCAATAGATTTTGTGACCACAAAATGAAAGCTAAAATAATGATAAATGAGAGGATTTAAATAAGTCTATCCAGACACGATCTGTTTGTTGGCTCATCTATATAATTAATATTAAAATTTGATGGAAATTGTTGGACCATCCAAACATGAGAAGACCTACCTCCAATTTGGAACAAATAAATTACTTCAATTATGCAAACAGAGGATTCCACTTGCTTAATACTATGGCGAAAAGCTTAATATTGTCCGTACTATGCCCTACTTTTAGACAATCTTTTGTGGCTTATGGCTTGTGGGTTGGGAGTTGAATCCTCTTAATTAGAGTGTGTTTCAGATTTAAGTGTCGGCATAAGTACACTATTCAGTCTATAACAGAATATGAAAATAAAAATTAAAAATTTCTCATAATTTTCGGATCCCCAAGCTTGAATTACTAACAGGACGGTAAATTTGTCTAGTATATATCAACTCAAGTATATGTATGAACATGTTTATACTCGGGTAACTAAACAAATAACTCAAAATGGCCAAACTTAACTCGAATATAATAATCCAATCAGGTTGAATGTAGTATTTACAATCGAATACTCGTTTTAGTCAGTAAACTAGTTGAGTTGAACATAGTATTTTCAGGTGAGTTTTAATACTCATGTTAGTCCGTGGCAACATTCCTGACATTGGGAGAGCGTTAACTTAGTATCCATGCTTTCTGGCCTGTCATAATCATCTTTTTTATATTTAAATCCATCCCTATGATATTAGCCATGGACCATGTAGGTTTGGTGACTTGAATAAATAATAATGCTCTTATCCCTTTGTATCTTTAAATACTTTTTTAGATTTACATGAACCCTCCACTCATTCCTTACCAATAGTATTATATTCAACCTGGTACGTCGTCGACAAAAAAGCTTATTATAAATAATATCTTGACCCAAAAATTAGAGAAAAAAAAAGAAGAGAGAACAGCTAGATTGACTAAAAGATTTGCCATGTTTGGCCAAATTCCAAGAATTACATTCCTTTGTCTCAAGATCCAAAACACCAAACACCAAACACCAAACACCAAACACCAAAAACTAATCTATACACAATTGCCCTTCTCAATTATAGTCGGCAAAACAAGTTTATATACATTAAAATTGATGAAAATTAAAAAGTGTTACTACAGAACAAAAATGGATAGTCATTTTGGGGCAGAGAGAATGAAAAAAAAAAAAAAAAAATCAACAACAAAAAGAAGGATTAGAATTCTCGGTAGAACTCAAAAGTTGTTCCAAGAAATCAGCACCCAAATCCTCTAATTCCACTATCACATTCTCTGTATTTACATCTCTGTTTTTCCCTTTCCTCCCAACACTTTTCCTCCGGCTGGAATGTCTATTCTTTAGCGCCACCACTGGGGAACACCCATCAGCATAGCTGTACTTCATTTCGTGCAACGATTCTTGTACTTTTTCCACCGGAAAATTAAGAATGGCTGCGTTCCCCCGCATTGCAAAGGCTGCTTGATCATAAGCCATGGCAGCTGCTTCTGCACTATCAAATGTACCCAACCACACCCTTACTCCGTTCCTAGTTGAATCCCTTATCTCCGCCGCGTATTTTCCCCATGGCCGTCTTCTTACGCCTCTATAAGCTTTTTCCTTTTTGGGTTTCTCTTGGACTTTCGAATTAACTTCGTCTTCACCCGTCATCTGATCATCGGGCGAATTTGGATTGGTAACTCCTTGGGGCGGTTCTTCATGATTTAAAAGACCGAAAAGAAGCATTTCATCGGAATCATTTTCGTTGAAGGGAAGGGAATTGTCAAAGTGCATCCCGTCCCATGAGAAAGATTCAGAAGATGACCCGAATGAAGAATCTGGAGAGTAGTGGAAGAAAGATGAATCCATTTGAATTCAAAAGTATGAATATATTTAGAAATTAAATCTTCTGTAAATTGAGAGAAAGGGTCTGTTGTTTAAGTTATTGATTTGGGGTTTCAACTTCCTTTAAATACCCAAAATAGGAGGGAGGATTTGAATGGAAATGTTGAATGAAGTCAAGAAGACAAGTGAGGGCAAAAAGGTAAAATGATGGACAAGTGGACATTTAAATATTGAGAAAAGACCAATGATCTAATTACACACATGGGTCAAATGAGGAGGGAGAGAGAGGCGGCTCAGGTCATAAGTTATTGAATATTAGTAATTGGTTTCATGATATCACAGATAATAGCACCTTAGTGGCTCTTTATATTTTTTCATTATTTATTTTTAATTTTATTTTCTTCATACATTGAATTTATACTGTTGAGTGTTTATAATAACACAAGTTCCTGTTTATACTTGTTTTTAAAATCATTATCATCTGAACCTGGCTATGAGAATTGAATACTATAACTGTAGATTCAGTCACATATAGGCTATTTTTCTCACTAATTTCTGTAAAATTTGTTATATGTTAGGTTGTGTCAATACCTATATATTGACAAAGCTGAAGATTTTGAGAAATGTCGTTTATTTGCATCAATATTTTTGTTGATCATACTTTTACCTGTTTGTAACTTGTCAATATTATGCTATAATTAATGCTATTTTTTTTGAAACGAGCAGCTTTTTTTTTTTTTTTTGACATATTGAAAAAGAAAGTAAGACATGTTTATCGGGATGGAGGGTGTGTTTCACTATTTCGTTTCGTAGAATATTTTCGATTACTTCATCTGGAATTATGATCAAATTGAGTACCTTGAATGCTTGAAAAGTTTCTATTCTGAGTTTTTTTTTTTTTTTCAAAGAAACAAAACCTTTTGATCCTTGGATAAGAAAATTAGAATTCATAAGTTATTATGAGTGCAGTGATGATTTTTCAGTAAAAAGAGAAAAGTCATTGAATGAAACAATTGACCATTATGGATAAAGTCATACATCCTTCAATACTTCTAGAAAGGTCACATAACCCATTTGATTATTGAACAATACTCCCTTAGTCCCATTTTAAGAGTCAAAAAATGGGTGTGGGGTTCAAGAATTAAGAAAAATGTGATGTGTTGTGAGTGTTGATAGTTGGGTAGGAGAGAGAAAGTTGGGTAGAGAAGAGTTAGTGGATAATGGTTGTGAGTACGACATGTAGTACCCACTTTTCATTTTAGGATTTTGATTCTTTAAATGGCACGCCTTTTAAGGAAATTTTTGACTCTTTGGGACCGAGGGAGTACTTCCTTTCCAGAATCTTTCAGTAAACCCCCTTAGGTTTATTTTGTTTGCAATTGTGGCTTCAAACTTTTAGTTTCTTTTGAAGTTCACCATGCATAGAGTATAAACTACATAGGTAAACTCAATCACGTTAACCATAAGAATCAAACATAAGTAAATACTGCCCCTGTCCCGAAATGAATGTTTATTTTGGTCCCCAAACTTCACGTTGTCTCTAATTTTATTTGTATTACATACTCCATCCATCCCGAAATGATGTTCTCATTTGCCATTTTTCATTATCCCAAAAAGTTCTTTCCATTTCTACAATTTTGGCTTAAATGTGCATAAACACAACATGACTAGTGAAGCAAGTGTTCATATCCTTAAAAAGTTTGAATAGTCAAATGCTAAGATCATTATAGGCGGAGGGAGTATTTGCTATACAACTGTCCCTTTGTCTATTTTCTGTTACATTTTGGCTTTTAAATGGTCTGCCAATGTCATGTCCTATTTTTATCTGTATAGGCATAAAACAATTAATGGTACATGGGCTAAATTGAATCATTTTTCCTGCAGATTGCTCTGTGCAATTAGTTTGTTTGTGATACTTATTGTAAGCTGTTTAACCACAAGAAAGTGTCTTTGTCCGTGTAATTTCAAGAAACAGAGCTGTTTTTTTTTTTTTTTTTTTTTTATGAGAGTATTTTTTGGCTTCATTTTTTGGGAGATAAGTCTCATAATCTCATTGAATCAAAACAAATTGGCCTCACACGTTTTTTAAATCATTGTGGGCCTCTTTTTGGGCTCGCACGTGTAAAGGGATAAAGTCTGGGGTTCCATCTCAAAACCAATTGGCTATGAGAGAAGTAGCACGTGATCTTTATTTAGTCAATGCAAGGCTTGTTAATTCCCGATGTGGGATATTTATTCCAACACCCTATTGTACAACTAGGTTCAAGTAAGCCCTATAACGCAATATCCCATTTTTGTACAAGGCATACTGGTTTGGATTGTGAGATTTTTCAAAAAATGGACTTCAAGAATTATCCCAGTCACTTATGCAAATCAATTAGCTGATGTTAATAATGATGCAGAAGTCTTGTTTAAACCAGTTAGTATGTTAGAAATATCAATGTATAAGGAATCTTGCTCAACGAATGTAGAATTTTCCCTCACTTTCCTCTTTTTCCCGTCCCTTTTTTTTTTTGCAGACTATAACGAGACTCGAAGAAGGATGATATTCGAAGACATTTCCAGTCCAGTTACGTGCTCTCTTACACTTTTCCTTTCAAATATTAATCCCTCTATTTGATGCCACAATACGAGATTCATGTGAACCAGTTTAACGGTAAGTCCATAATCCATCTTAACGTAACCTTTCATCTTTCTCAAAAAGCAAGTCACGATTATGATAACTTGGTGATGACTTTGTTGCATAATCCACCAATAAAACGTCGATATCAACTGTATTTTCCTATTATTTTAAATCTAATCAAATCTTTTATCCTAAATTCCACTGCCTAATTTTATCAGTTAATTTATGAAAGTGATGGTTATTGAAATGTCTACATACATACCCCTTATTTTGAAGCCATGAAAACTGATAGGTTTTATGTGTTGAGGTTTGAAAGCCCCTCCAAATGGAATGGGTACTGTTGTTGGATACTGACCATTTGCTTGCATATAAACAATCCATTTGGCATCTTTGACTTCAATTCAAGTTTCTCAACTTCATTTTCTTGTACCCCAAAAATAAGGGTATTTATTTCTTTGATTTTTTTTTTTTTTTTAAAAAGATTATTGTCATTTTTTTCTTGGCATCACTTACAAAATGTGACAATCTCAATGAATGAGACATCAATTTTACATCAACTCCATTGTAGCTTACTTTTCTCGTGTCACGGCTTCCTGCTTGCTTCCTTTAACCTACTACCTCTTACTAGGAGACAAATGATTCATTCTCTTCTTAATCGATCATTCAAGTTTGTATCATTCCAGATAATTACGTGATTTAGTTGTTTTATTAATTAGTTCGTAATAATTCTTGTCATTACGTTCTTAGTTTATATAAATCCTAGTCATTACGTGCTCTAGTCGCTTATTTGTGTTAGCGGTTACAACAGAGAAAAGAACAATTACAGAATAATAAAATAGAAACATAAACTGGAAATACAAAAGGAAAAATTAAGTTGCTGTTTGCACGAGCCCAATGCTAGTCACTGTCTCCTTAAGACTTATTCATCCCCTCACCGAGTGTGCTTGAGTCTTGTTGGAACGCTAGTCTCCCAGGATAGAACGTGCGGACCGGGGGCACTTTGCACCTAAGTTTCCCGGCGAACTGAACTGTGCTTGGACAGTATCACCACTACTGAAATGCAATGAGGCC
The DNA here is from genome assembly GCA_026119855.1 of Campanula takesimana. NCBI lineage: Eukaryota > Viridiplantae > Streptophyta > Magnoliopsida > Asterales > Campanulaceae > Campanula > Campanula takesimana. Next base: position 1,871,223 of record JAOWBW010000058.1, read on the forward strand.
AAGAAAGAATGCAGAGCAATATGAAGCAAAAGATAAATGGAGGAGGATTTGTCTGTTCGTGAATACTCTCCATTTTATAGCTGCAACAAGCCAATGATCAAAACTGAAATCTGTCCATTAACCCGAAAATTAAAGACAATTAATTTGGGTTTTCAGTTTTTATTTCATCCACTTAATTCGAAATTAAAGCTTGTCTAGGAAGGCTAAGTCGGTGCTACATTCGTGTCCGCAGAATGCCTGCGCGCGAGAGAGAGCCTCTATGCTACATAATCTTGAACACTACTATTGTGCCCAAGTATATATGCTAGCAACAAGTTCATTTTCCTTCCAATGTGGGGGATAACCACATTTTTACGGAATCTGCTACAGAAAAATGGCATATATTGTGATGAAATTGGATCTCCTGGTAACTGTGTGCTTGTGGTAGGATGAACAAAATATGTTTTGAAAGTTTATATTGGTTGAAGGGGGATGCTGCATCATTTTATCTAAAACTCTGCAGTTTAAAATTAACTCAAGAAAGCATGGAGGGGTAGTTCAAAATTATTGCATTTCACCATCATCAGTGCGTAGATCAACTGGTTGAGGTTCGTTTTAGCATAAGCGGATGTCTCAAGTTCGAGCCCTGAGAATGTGGCTTTAGCTCAGACTAAAGCTGGATGGCTAGATCAAAAAATAAATAAAAATATTGCACTTTTTAATACTCCCTCTGTCTCAGAAAGATAGCCTTATTTTGACTTTTTATCTCAACAAGAATGAGCTTTGACCAACCATTGGTGACGATTTAATCATTATTATAGTGAAATTCTAAAATTTGTAATTGATAAATCATTAAGTGATTTATCAATAACAATTTTTAGAATTTTATTGTGATCATTAAATTGACAATAATGTTTGGTCAAAATTTATTTTTGTTGACCATAGAAAGAAAATGAGACTATATTTCTGGGTCAGAGGGAGGGAGTAGATTATAACAAATTGAATTTATCTTAGAAGAAATATATGCAGACTTGTCCTCACAGCTACTATTTTTTTCAGCATCCTAATGTGTATTTTTTTTTTTTTTTTTTAAAGAATACTCCCTCCGTCCCAACTCACTTGACACTTATTTTCATTTTGGGTTGTCCCAGCTCACTTGACACTTCCCAAAATAGCATAACTTTTATAATTTTATATTCACTCTACCTCACCACTCATTCTCTCTCTTCATTTTCCACCACTCAATTTATTCAACCAACACTACTATTTACCCCACTCATTCTCTCTCTCTTCATTTTCTACCACACATTTTCCTTATTTTATTCATTCTCCTTAATTATTGTGCCCACCTCATGGGTGTCAAGTTAGGTGGGATAGAGGGAGTATACTGTATTTATCTTAGTAACATGTAATCTCTGAAATTGATCTTCTCATTTGCCATTTTCCAATGTCTCAAAAAAAAAGTTATTTCTCATTTCTACAATTTGGGCTTAAATGTAAATAAACGCAACATGGTTAATGAAGTTTTATATCTTTAAAAAGTTTAAATAGTCAAATGCGAAGATCATTTTGGGACGGAGGTCTCCAAATACTACTTCGTGCTGTGTCAGATGCACTTTTAAATTGTGATGTCCCGAGTTCATTTTCCATCGATTGATGATTATTATTTTATCTATTGTTTCATTTTCCATAAAAAAAAAAAAAAAAAACTCTCTTGTAATAGAATGAGTGATTATTTTATCTATTGTTTCATTCATTTCCATAATTTCGATATTTCTTTAAACTATGTGCAATTTTTGAAAACAAAATTATTGGCAATTATTAATTTAATATTATCGTTAATAATTCTTCTTCTTTGAATACTTTGGAGTTATCATTATAATTTTATTGTAATATTTCTCTAAATTCTTTACAATTTTCTCAATCAAAACTGTGAATCCAACCTAAACCATGCTCTAACTAAGTCCGGATCTCAATTAACAAAGTGCAAAGTCTCATTGCTGGTCTATATTTTTTTTGTTTTTTTGGAAAACAATTACGCAGTATGCGACACTTATTACAGAATAATTAAAAAAAGAAAAGAAAAGAAACATTAAAAACAAAAATTTGTGTGAGGTCTCACGTATGAAACAGGTTTGCTCTCCAGGAGCGGGTTAGTGCATACCTATTTCCTCTCTAATTGAGACCCGTCTCATAAAAGATACTGTCTCTTCGTCAAGATTAAAACGGAAATGGGGGACCAATGTGTCAAGAATCAACATTGGGTTAGAGATTGATAATGCAATAAGAGATACAGAGTACATAGTCCATTTTTATTAGTTTTCCCACGTTTTTATTTGCAACTAAGAAATATTACGCCATAGTCTATTTATTTCTATGCCCTTTCTTTTTCCAACAAGCTTAATTTTGTTTTACAAAATTTGGTCAATCCTAAACATGTCACTCTCGTGGCTGCCCCTGATTTTAGTGTAGTGTAATGTAGTACTATGTTTACTCCCCACTCCAACCATAAAAATTCTCAAAAAAAAAAAAAAAACAGTATATTTAAGAATTAGAATTCCACGTTTGCTTCCAAAATAAACACATGGTCCCGTGAATGTCTTTTTTTATATGTAAAAATCTCGAAAAAAAAAACTTGTTTAACACTCGTTTTAGTGTAAAACTTGTTTTTTTATCCCTTAATGTAAAATAAAATCTCTAAATGTGAAACAGGTTTTACATATTTCTTAGTGTAAAACATGTTTTTCATAATATTGACTCTTTTTATATATAGTATATAATTTTCTCTTAATGAAAATAATTTAAAATTTATTTAGATATTTACTTTGAGGTTGATGGAGTATTTTTTTTTTTCCACACTTGGACTATGTTTTATTTTTCCTCTTTATACGTGAAGACGATGGTTAGGACGGAAAATTATTGATTCTAACGGCAATTTAATGAAATTTATTCTGAAGAGGAAAATTAAGAATACAAATAACCTATGCAAGAGGTGGGTTAACGTTCACCCAATACTTGTAACTTTTATTTTAAATCATTTGTATTTTTTATATGGAAGACATTGTGCTCTGCCTTGCGAAGCAGGAGGGATATAATACTTCCGGTGGCTTCTAGCAGTATAGCTTCGTTGCTACTTCCAAGGGGTAGGACTGCTCACTCCAGATTTGGCATACCCATACAGGTCGATGAAAGCTCAACTTGCAGCAAGATTAAACTTGGTTCTGATTTGTGCGGTCTTCTAAAGAAAACGAAGCTCATAATTTGGGATGAGGCTCCTATGGCCCACAAGCAATGCTTCGAGGCGCTTGACCGGAGCTTGCAGGACATTATGCGTACTAATGATGGTCGTTGCTCTAATAAGCCCTTCAGTGGATTAGTCGTTGTGTTTGGAGGGAGTAAACCACATTTTTGACCTCCGTACTATGTCAATAATATCACTTTAACTTCTGTACTATCTAAACAACAAAAGGAACTTGCGTACTATTGATAAACTAGCAAAACTAACCATAATCGTTAATAAATGTTAACAGAAATTAATAGGCGTTAGAAACTTAACAAGCTAAATAATTGTTTCAGCTTTAATCTATGCAGTTGTTTTTTTTTTCATCCTAAAAACTTAATATTTTTCATTTTAGTCACTTGTGCCTTATCATTAGAAACTTCAGTTAACTTGCGATTTTTTTAAAAGATACAATTACAAATTATTTGAAAAATGAAATTAACCAATTATTTATTAACTTGGTTATTTTTGAAGTATAAATTAGCTATTTTATTTGTTTTTCTAACTTTTCCTTCTATTGTGCCCCCCCCCCCCCCAAAAGAAAAAAAAAACTTTTCATTTTATTATTTTACTTTGTCAACCTCATATCGCCACACAACCAAACCACTATTACCCGTAACCACCATCGCCTCCCATCACCACCATTCCACCAAGCTGCCCAATCCTTACCATATAAGTAGTAAATCCAAATTCTGGGAAATTCAAATCAAACCCAAAACATAACATAATCATTGAATCTCCACACAATATCAAAATGTAGATTCGGGTCAAAATCTTTCAAGCTCCAAATCCCTATTTTTGAAATTCAAATCCAAAGCATAAAAGTAAAAATCAAACTCAAAAGAGTCATTATGGAGGAAGGACATACGCAGGCGCACACACAAACTCACACACAAACGCACACACACGCACAAAGGCACAAAAAAAACAAAGGGCGTACCAATGCTGAGCTTTAATGATTTGTGAAGAAGAATAGGTGAGATTCGATGGATCTGTAAGAGAGAGAGAGAGAGAGAGAGAGAGAGAGAGAGAGAGAGAGAGAGAGAGAGAGAGAGAGAGAGAGGTGGGTAATGTGCGGGTCGACGGAGAAGAAGAAGGAGAATGGCGACGGCCATAGGAGTGGGAATTTCATGGTTGTTAACGGAGAAAAATAAGTAAGACGGCGGCCAGGGTCGAGTGGGAGATGGTGTGGGTTTTGACGAGAGCGGGAGAAGTGACCCGGAAGGAATGGGTGGCCGTTGCCGGAGGAGAATGCGGTGGAAAGAAAACGGTAGGTGCTGCTGGCCAGGGGAAATAATGAACTAGGGTTTTCTCATTTTTTGGGAAAGGGAAAGGGGGAGGAGGTATTTGTTAAAAAAAGAGCATACAATGGATGAGAGGGGGTGGGTTGTAAATTTATATTTTATTTTAAGTCTTTTTAGTTTGATAATTTTTAGATCTACCCCTTTTATTTTAGTACTCAACTTAGCTAGATAAGAGTTTGTTTCATTATGAGGGCAAATTGAAAATATTGATAGCAATACTCGTTAAATTGCTAACGCACATTAACGTTCATTAACACTCATTAACGATTTTGGTTACTTTTGCTAATTAATCAACAGTACGCAGGTTACTTTTGTTGTTTCGATAGTACGGAGGTAAAAGTGAAAAAACTGAATAGTACGGATGGCAAAAATGTCGTTTACTCATTTGGAGGAGATTTCAGGCAAATATTGCCTGTTGTGCCTGAAGGAAGCCGACATGATATTGTACATGCTGCCATCATTTCATCTAAATTTTAGAATTCGTGTGAGGTCCTAAAATTGACAAAAAATATGAGATTGCAGGTAAATGATCTAATTTAAAACTCTTTACATATTACATTTCCCTGTTGCAGTAATTAAATGTTTCATCTCATTCATTATCTAAATGTAGGTCGGTTCCTCTTCTTCTTCTGATGTTCTAGAAATCAAAAATTTCGCTGAATGGATATTACGGGTAGGAGATGGGGATGTTGGTGAAAAAAATGATGGAGAAGTTGACATTAAGTTACCGGATGATATTTTGATAAGAGATACAACTGATCCTATCGCAACCATCGTTGAAAACACGTATCCTGACATATTACACAATATGCGTGTTGATGGATTTTTTCAAGATAGAGCAATTTTGGCACTAACTAATGAGATAGTAGATACTATCAATGATTATGTTATGTCGTTGTTGCCCGGTGAAGAAGTGTTGTATATGAGTTCAGATAGCATCAGCAAGGAGGACGGAGATATTACTGGCCACGAGGATGTATTTTCTGTTGAGTTTCTGATGAATGAGTTTTTACTCATTCTATTGGATACTTTTAAGCTTAATTATTGCTTAGTTCTCAAGCTTTTGCTATTTGATTTGGGTGTTCTTGTGTTTTTGTTGTCTAGGGTGGTTATGGCTCAATTTACAATGAAGAGGGATGAAAAGTGCTTAATGGAGTAAACTTATGAAGGCCAAGGACTGTTGTGAAAGACTGCTGAAATCCAGGGATCAATCTGCCAGTTCTGGAACTTTAGGACCAAACTGCAATAAACTAAAAGCCTGGGGACTAAACTGCTAACTTTAGGGACTAAAATGCAAATTCTGCTTTCGGGCTACAAAGTCAGCCGCACTACCCGCACACAAGCATATTAGGAATTAGGAATTGTTTTCTATTTTGGTTAGGATTTTGTTATTAGTTTCCTATTTCTTTTACACTTTATTTTCTTTTATTATTCTTTTTAGGTTTATGTTAGTTTTACCCTATAGATACTAGGTTAATTTCATTGTATTTTTTTTATCAATCATGTAGATAGTAAATATTTTGTAAGGTTTGCAAGGTTGGAGAATTTGTTCTTTGTCTATGAAGAACAATTTCACTAACTATGAATTGGAGGTAACTTTTATCAATTCTATGTTTTAATTTTAATTCTTTTATTCTTTCTCATTCTTGTTTATCAAAATATTCTTCATTCTAAATTCTTTAGTTTCAATTATATGTTAAGATATAAATTGGCTTTAGAATTTCTGGGTATCTATTGCTACAGTAACTCGGGCATTGAAACATTGACCACTATTTTGATGATTAGATCTAATTGAGGACGTAACTGAAATCAAACGGATCTAGGTTCATATATTTTTGAGTTCTTCATGATTTCTTAGCATATTATGCGGACGTAACTGAAAGTATAATATAAAGAGGATATTAGGATTGCAAATCGCACACCAAACCGTCCCAATCCTTAATTAAGCGAACGAACCCTAGAATTGAGATTGATGACTTGATTATTAACATAGCATAGAAAAGATGATTGTGAATCTATATTCCGCTATCCTATCATTATATGATAGTTCATGTTGATCACTTATCTTTTATTTTATTGTTTTTAAAATAGTTAACTAACTTAGAATTAATTCAAGTCTCTGTGGTTCGACAATTGTCTTTTGCATATTGCTATGACGATAGCTCGTGCACTTGCGAGGTATTATAATTTTCTCTATCAGTTTCTAAATAGGATTAAATGTTCGGTATTGCCGAACCATTCCATACGTCTGAAGGTTGAGTGTATAGTGATGCTACTTAGAAACATTGATCAAGCTTCGGAATTATGCAACGGAACGAGAATGATCGTTACAAATCTAGGAAAACATATAGTTGAAGCAAGAATGCTTTCAGGAAAGAATAATGAATGAAGGTGTTTGTGCCCAAAATGATGTTGAGCCCGTCAGATATAACAAAATTCCCTGTTAAATTCCAACGTAGGCAGTTCCCATTAAATGTTTACTTCGCTATGACTATAAATAAGAGTCAGTCACAGTCGCTTTCTCATGTTGGGCTTTACCTTCCTCGACCTGTATTCAGTCATGAGCAGTTGTATGTGGCAATCTCAAGAGTTACAAGCAAAAAGGGGCTGAAAGTTTTGATATGTGAAAAAGATGGTGAAATGAGCGATATGACCACTAATGTGGTCTATAAAGAAGTTTTTCACAAATTATAAGGTAATCCCAAATTTATAAAAATTCATCTTTAATGCAATGATCTAATCATTTTAAAGGCTTTTGTTAAGAGTGATGTTATCACATTTCAGGTGCAATCGGAAGCAGAAGTTGTAGTTATAAAGTGTCGAAGCATCTTGCAGCAAATGGTTTGTGATATTGTCGTCCTTGAGTATAATTGTCATTACTCCTTCTGTCCTTGAGAATATTTGTTATTAATTCTTTTGCAATGTTTTGACATATAATCCCTCCATTCCAAAATAATATTTTCATTGTTAATTGACTATCTACAGTTTTTAACTAAATGAACACTCGCTTTATTAGTCAATTTTTTGTACACTAAGCTAAATTGTAGACATATCTCTATGCCATTTTCAGTTATATTTTTATTTAATTAGGCTTGAGAGGATTATGATTTATGCTATATGAGCTTATATACAACTTTTATGTAGTTATACTACTAAAGTTGCTTATGTTTTGACATTTTTTTTTTATTTATTTCAGGAAAGCATACTAGTTGAGGAAGTTTTCGAGAAACTGAGATGTAGCAAAGATGGTCTTACCAGTAAGACAAAAATCATGCTTGGAGTCATAAAATGTGTAAATCATCTCTCACTTGCAATTCTGTAAGTTTAAATATCTTCGAGTAGCTATTAAATTTAATTGAAGACTGGGATTTTAAATTTTTACAGTGAAAGCCTCCTGACAAGATTTTGTTGGTATCATTACTTTGCTGGTGAATATTTTGAGGCTCATGTTCATAAGTTAATGTTGATTTATAATTCATCTAGAGAGCTTCTTCGGAGTGTATTGGGTGGTTTAAGGTTTGATTAAAGTGGTTGCTATGTTGAAAGGCGGTAAGGTTATGGTTTGTTGGATTTTGAAGTCCCCTTGATGGAGATGTTATGGGATTTTCGGTTGAATTTTGGTTTTGTTGTTTTTTGCTGTGAAATGTTAAGAACAAGGGGTGCTCGGCCGAGCTCTTTGCCATGCTCGGCCGACCAGGGCTATTTTGCTCGGACGAGTGGATTTCTTGACGCGGCCGAGGGGGGACGACAAAGAGTTTGGTCATTGATATGCATTTATGCACGACCGCTCTTCTTTATCTGCTCGGTCGATCAGCACGGTCGTGCTTTATTTTAGGAACGATCGTGCTAATAATGTCAAAAGAGATATTTCAAGCAGAAAGTACACGGCCGAGTCACTAGCTTTGCTCGGTCGAGTAGACTGGCATGGTCTGGTCGGGTACTTGGGCTGGTCCGGTCGGACATTTTCTAGGTGCGGTCGGTTTGCTCTTGAGCCCGGTCGGGTCCTGTCTTTTTTTGATTGGGCTCGGTTGGGCCTTAAAGGGTACACTTTGGACTTATTTTTGGGCTTCATTTGCGAGTTTGTGGACTGAGGATAGGGAGGATGGGTTGGATTATTAATGGTTAATGAGGACTTCAAACTGGGCTACAAAAAGTTTTAATAGGATTATTCTTTGGTTTAATTTTTTTAGGATTTTATTTTTTAGATGGTTTTACCTTTTGAGGACTTGCTTAATATTTTGGATTTCCAGGTCGGGCTCCATATCCGGCAATAAGTCGGGTGGTTGTCCCCCTCTTGTAATTTTATTTTTAAGTAATAAAATCCTCCCAGTGCCGCCCTGGTTTCTTAAAAAAAAAAAAAAAAAAATAACTCAACAATCAGTTTTATTGAATTTAACAATGTGGGTAATGCTGCGGCTGGCCCATGTTGCTCCAAAGGCTAAGGTGTTAAATTTATGTAAATGTATTTCTATGTTTTTCATTTGAATACAATTTATAGTTATACAAGTTATACATTGGTTGAATTTATATGTCCATGTATATTCCAAAGAAAAGGAAATTCATGGGTAGAGTTATGTTGATCTTATTTTAAATGTTGTTTTGGGTTCTTCGGGACGGAAGATGGAATGAAGAGGATGATGATGTTTTAGTTTACTACTTTATGTAAATATTCATATACTTTTAACACTAACTTTCTCTTTCGGTATGAAATTTTTTTACAACATTTTTTCTTAATTAAATAGCTTTATTATTTCCATCGATTTTCGACGGGTTATTCACTAGTATCTTTAAAAAATTTAAATAGTCAAATGCGAAGATCATTTTAGGACGGAGGTCTCCAAATACTACTTCGTGCTGTGTCAGATGCAGTTTTCTAAAAGACGCCCGCCTAGGCAGGCGCTAGGCGTTCATGAAACACCTAGGTCCCGTCTAGGATATTATTGTTATTTCTGAATTCTCGGCCCCGCCTAGATCCCACTGTTGGAGTAGAGATCCTAAAAGGAGATGAAAGGAGAAAATCTGGCACAGGGCACCAGGCGGGCGCTCGAAGCATTGCAGGCGCGCGCTCGGTTTGATCAGAAGGACAGGTTCTGGAAAGAGAGAAGTAAGCGGGCGCTCGGGGTATGTCGAGCGGGCGCTCGGTAGTCGCGCCAGGAAGTGCAGATTTTCGGGATTCCTTAATATCTAGGTTTATGTCTTATTCTTAGGTGTATATTTAAGCAATGTTCCGCCCCTATACTTATTGTAACTCGGATTTAACATATTATAATGCAAGATCCTGGCTTGGTAGTGCCCCCAGACGTAGTCAAACATATTGACGAACTGGGTAAACAATTTCTTGTGTCTTTTCTCTTCTTTATTTCTTGTGCTTGTTTGTGGTGCTATTATTTTCTTGGGATATTGCTTGGGTGTTGGAGGGTCAATTCCAAAACAACTGGTATCTAGAGCTCTAGTTTATCGTTCCGGGTTATAGGGCGATTAGGGTTTGTTCAAGCAATCAAGAATGGGCAAGGATAAACAAGCGGTGGAGAAATTCGATGGGTCTGACTACGGGTTTTGGAGGATGCAAATAAAGGATCTCTTGTACAACAAAGATCTCTATAAGCCTCTAAAGGGAGTCAATCCGGAAAGCGAAAAGCAGGAAGATTGGGATCTTATGGATCGGAAAGCCCTAGGGGTGGTTAGATCTACTTTGTCAAAGTGGATCGCGAAGACTACCAAGAAGGCGAAAACCACCAAGGAGCTATTGGATTATCTTACTGAGAGATTTGAAACTCCATCTGCTGCAAATAAGGTTGATTTGATACGCAAGATGGGTAATCTCAAGATGCAAGAGGGATGATCCATAGCTAAACACATCGATGAGTTTATGGATGTTATAGACTCATTGGCTGCGTTGGATATTACGCTTAGGGATGAGGTTCATGCTTGTCAATTGCTAGCATCCTTACCAGGAAGTTGGAGCGGGACGGCGACAGCGTTAAATGCTTCAGCGGGTAAGAATAAATTGAAGTATGATGATGTTAAGGACTTTCTTTTAGGCGAGGAGAATCGCATGAAGAAGTTGGGGACACCATTTACTTCGGGATCGGCTTTAGCTACAACCAGCAGGGGAAAGCCGGGCACTAGCAACAAGGGGATAACTGAGTCAAAGGAAAACGTAAGAGGTGGTGAGTACAGGCCTAGGGAGAACAAGAACGTACCAATGGTTGCCAAGGGATCGGTTCAGTGCTATCATTGTAAGGAGTTAGGTCACTATAAGAAGGACTGTCCCATGCAAGGGAACAGAGCGGCGAATGTGGTAACTGAGGGTGAAGATTTACTGTTTCTAAGTGTTAGTAGTGCGCTAGAATCATGGGTGCTGGATTCGGGGGCATCATTCCACTCATGCGGGCATGCAAAGGAGATGGAAAATTATACTTCCGGTGATTTCGGTAAGGTCATTTGGCGGATGGCGAGCCTTTGGAAATCAAGGGGAAGGGGGATGTTAGAATAGGAGCATCGGACGGGAAGGTCTTACATCTACACGGGGTCAGACACATTCTGGGTTTGAAAAAGAACCTGTTATCAGTTGGGCAGCTTGATGAAGAAGGTTACAAGGTAACTTTTGGCTGCAGGAACTGGGTTATTACCAAGGAGGATTCAGAGATCGCTCGGGGGTAATAAAGAGGGGACATTGTATTTGGCGAATAACACCAAGGATAGTATCGCGGTGGCGTCAGCCAAGGGTGATACGAATTTGTGGTACTATCGATTGAGTCACATGAGTGAGAAGGGGATGAAAGAAATTTCTCAAAGGGATTACTACCGGGTTTGAAAACAGTCAACGTGGGGATCTGCGAAGATTGTGTGTTTGGCAAACAGGCGAGAAGCAACTTCTCGAGGACAGGTAGGGCTTTGAGGGAAACAAATTTGGAACTGGTTCACACGGATTTGTGGGGGCCGGCCCCGGTAACTTCTCTGGGTGGTGCGTCATATTACATGTCGTTTATTGATGATTCGACAAGGAAAGTCTGGGTTTATTTCTTGAAACACAAAGATGAGGCATTCGAGGTGTTTAAGAAATGGAAGGCTTTGGTGGAGAATCAGACGGGTCTTAAGCTTAAAAGCTTGAGGTCTGACAATGGTGGGGAGTATGAGCTCGGGGAGTTCAAGGAATATTGTGCAGCGAATGGCATTCGTATGGTGAAGACACCAAAAGGCAGACCTCAACATAATAGGGTAGCAGAGAGGATGAACAGGACATTGAACGAGCGGGCTAGAAGTATGAGGTTGAAGTGTGGACTTCTGAAGACGTTCTGGGCATATGCGGTTGACACGGCGGCTTTCTTGATCAATAGGGGACCATCGGTACCATTGGGGAATGAAATTCCAGAGGAAGCATGGAGTGGCAAGCAGGTAAATCTGTCCTTTCTTCGCATATTTGGCTGTGTTTCATATGTTTATATAGACTCTGCTGATAGAACTAAATTAGATGCTAAATATGTAAAGTGTACGTTTATTAGTTATGGCGGGGATGATCGGGTATAAGTTTTGGGATGACCAAAATCATAAGGTTATTCGTAGTCGGGATGTTGTATTCAATGAACAGGTTTTGTATAAGGACAGAAAGGGGGCATCTGATGGGGTTAGTTCGGAGCCAGACATTGTTGAGGTAGATATTCCAGACTCGGGTGGGAGCAGGACGGTTCATGATGACCAAGATCAGGGGGTCACTGAAGATGAACCACATACTCCAGAACCAGATATTCCGCTGCGCAGATCCAGTAGATTGCGTGGATCTCCTGATAGGTATTCTCCTTCAAATTACTATTTGTTGTTAACAGATAGTGGTGAACTGGAGTGTTATGTAGAGGCTGTTCGTAGTTGTAAGTACCCCAATCTGAAATTGACCAACTTTAGAGGAATTCTTGGTACCATTTAGGGATAAACCAATGAGCCAGGACCTCACTAGGATAAACTGATATTCCAGGACTGAACTGGAATTAAAACTTAGAAAAATCCAGAAGCTCGCCAAGTCGAGTCGTACGGATGGTTTGGGCGCATGAGGTCCCTAGCCGTACGGCTATGTTGGGCACCCTAAGCCTCTATAAATTGAACCCCATGCTGATCATTTCAGAGGGGGGGAGAAAAAGTTTTGAGAGCTGTTACTCTGCCAGTTTGAGAGCAGAAAGTGAGTGATACACATATTTGAGTGAAAGGAGAGGAAGATAGGGATAACCATCATAGGTGAAGCCTACTTCTCCCCATATTCTTCTTCATCTCAAACTCTTTTATCTTTGTTCATATTACTTGTTTTATTGTATTATTTCTTCTTGTTCTTGCAAAGTCTTGTCCATTTCAAGCACTTTACATTTCTTGCAAGTCTTGTCCATTTTCAAGCACTATATCTATATATTATACAAGTCTTGGCCTTCCAAGCTATATATATTATGATTATATATGTATATGATCCAAATCATGAGGTGATTCAAGGTCCTCTTCACACTAGTGTGTGATTTATGGGATAAAACCTAGGATGATTATGATTTGTTAAATTTCATATTCATGTTATTCTTGTTTGGCCATAAGAGTCATGATTGGGGGATAAAGTTTCAATCTTTATCATCCCAACCATGATCTAGCCATAAATCACCAAGTATGAGACATAAAGATTTGATCTTTATGTTATATTTGTGTCCCTAAAGGTTTAATCTTGTATAATAAGTCCATTTTGATGGTAAAGTTTCAATCTTTATCCACCAAAATGGTCATTTTGGTCTAAATGCCATGTTCATCAACTTTTCATAAATCTCTCCAATGATTGCCTTTGATCACACCTAAATCTTTGTTTTTGGGTTCCTTTGATGATCAAAGTGCATAGGAATGAACTTTCCAAAGTTTTGTTGTTAATCATAAATTGGAAACCAACATTCCAGTTCAGTTTCAGCAAAGATACTCTGTTTTAACTGAAACTGGACTGTTTTTCTGATAAACTGTAAAAATTCCCTGAGGAGCCCTCCCCATCCGTACGGCTACTTTGGCCGGGGAGGGCATTTTCCAGTTTCTTCCTTTTCTGACCAGAAAGTTTGCAAATAAACCTTTTCTGTTAAATAATTAACTGGTTTTGCCAAAACAGTCAGTTTCTCCCATTTTGAAAAAACACACACAGACATGCACTTTCGTTAACTAACATTAGGGAGACTGGGTCCTATCCGAGGCGACTTGGGTGATGTGAAACTCTTCCCAAGGCGTAACCTGACCTCCGAACTAATGGAATCTCTAACCATTTCTTTTGTTGGGTTAAATAATTAACAAAAGTGGCGACTCCGTTATTTTTTGGCATGTTAACCGCGTTTGGCCTTTCGCCCCCATAAACTCGTCGCGATCCTCCACGCGGGGGCGGGATCCTTACAGTAGTGCACTTTGTGATATGTGGAAAGCCGCGATGGATGATGAGATGGACTCATTGAAGGCCAATAAAACTTGGGAGTTGATTAAACTACCTAAGGGGAAGAAGGCGTTGCATAACAAATGGGTTTACAGGATCAAGGAGGAAGCAAACAGTAGTAAGCGTTACAAGGCAAGATTGGTTGTAAAGGGGTTTCAGCAAAAGTATGGTATTTACTACACCGAGGTTTTCACTCCTGTTGTGAAGATGACCACTATCAGAATGGTTCTGGGGATAGTAGTGGCAGATAACTTGTTGCTGGAACAGATGGATGTAAAGACGGTCTTTCTTCATGGTGATTTGGAGGAAAAAATTTACATGGTACAACCAGAGGGATATTTGTCTAAGGGTAACGAGGAACTGGTTTGCAGATTGACTAACAGCTTGTATGGCCTTAAACAAGCTCCTAGGCAGTGGTACAGAAAGTTTGATGGATTCATGCATGACATTGATTTTATCAGATGTGAGGCGGATCATTGTTGCTACTTCAAGAACACTGACAACGGGTACATAATATTGCTATTATATGTGGATGACATGGTAATAGCGGGCTCTAGTAGTAGAGAGGTAAACAGATTGAAGGTACAATTATTAGAGCGGTTCGAGATGAAGGATTGGGGGAGGCCAGAAAAATCTTAGGCATGCGGATTGACCGGGATAGGGAGTCGGGTAAGTGGTTCTTTCACAAGCAAAGTACGGATCTGTAGCAAGGCAGGCAAGGGCATGAAGAGCCTCGAGAAGGTCTTGGCAAAGTTTTGCATGGAAGAGGCAAAGCCATGGGTACACCATTGGGTATGCACTTTAAGCTATCCGAGAAGGACTCACCTAAGGGCAAGGAGGAGCGTGCCAAGATGGAAAGGACTCCATATGCTTTGGCAGTGGGGAGTATAATGTATGACATGGTGTGTACAAGGCCGGACATTGCACATGCGGTGGGAGTAGTCAGCCGGTACATGGGCAATCCAGGGAAGCAACATTGGGGAAGCGGTTTAAATGGATCCTTCGTTACTTAAAGGGTACTGCTGGTAAGTCTCTATGTTTCTCAAGCAAGGAGGTCGTGTTAGCGGGTTATGTTTATACGGATTTGGCATCAAGTGATCTGATAAGAGGAGAAGTACTACGGGTTATGTGTTTACATTGGGTGGTACGGAAATCTCTTAGGCTTCTAAATTGCAAAAGATCGTGCCTCAGTCGACTGCAGAAGCAGAATATGTGGCAGTGACAGAGGCAAGTAAAGAGATGGCATGGTTGCAGAACTTCTTGGGTGAACTTGGGAAGACGCGAAGTGGTAATGCTCTCTACAGTGACAGTCAGAGTGCAATTCATCTAGCAAGGAATCTGGCGTTTCATTCTAGGATGAAGCACATCGAGCTGAGGTTTCATTACATCAGGCATCTCTTGGAGAGGAAGATCTTAAGCTGGAGAAGATTTTGGGATCGGAGAACCCGACTGACATGTTGACCAATGTGGTAAACCTTGAAAAGTTGAAGCTATGCATAGCTTCAATTGGGCTTGAAGAATAGGAGAGGAGGAAGGCACTACCATGATCGAGGTGAACACTGTGGCACCAAGGATGAGTTGAAGACGGATACGGGGCTGATATACGCGGTTGATCTCTAGGTGGGAGATTGTTGGAGTAGAGATCCTAAAAGGAGATGAAAGGAGAAAATCTGGCACAGGGCACCAGGCGGGCGCTCGAAGCATTGCAGGTGCGTGCTCGGTTTGATCAGAAGGACAGGTTCTAGAAAGAGAGAAGTAAGCGGGCGCTCGGGGTATGTCGAGCGGGTGCTCGGTAGTCGCGCCAGGAAGTGCAGATTTTCGGGATTCCTTAATAATCTAGGTTTAGGTCTTAGTCTTAGGTGTATATTTAAGCAATGTTCCGCCACCATACATATTGTAACTCAGATTTAACATATTATAGTGCAAAATCCTGGCTTGGTAGTGCCCTCAGACGTAGTCAAACATATTGACGAACTGGGTAAACAATTTCTTGTGTCTTTTCTCTGCTTTATTTCTTGTGCTTGTTTGTGGTGCTATTATTTTCTTGGGATATTGCTTGGGTGTTGGAGGGTCAATTCCACAACACCCACCTAGGCCCCGCCAAGACGCTAGGCGCCCCTGCGACGCCTAGTGACCGCCTAGCGTTTTTTAGAACCTTTGTCAGATGCACTTTTAAATTGTGATGTCCCGAGTTCAATTTCCATCGATTGATGATTATTATTTTATCTATTTTTTCATTTTCCATAAAAAAAAACTCTCTTGTAATAGAATGAGTGATTAATCAAATAAAAGTGTGTGTATTGGGGGAAACTAGTTCCTCATAAGTTATAAAAAGTCTTGTTTTTTACCCTTATACCTAAAACATGAAACCCTAGAACCTAAACCTGAAACCCCAAACCCTAAACCTTAAACCCTATAAAAACATGACTTTTTATATAACTTATGGAGGAACTAGTTTCCCCCATATTTTCTCCAAATAAAAATCCAGTTAATCAAAGGCATCACATTTCACAGCTGAAGTACAAATTTGTCACAGTGGTTAACGACTTTATATTGTCTTCATTCATTTCCATAATTTCGATATTTCTTTAAACTATGTGCAATTTTTGAAAACAAAATTATTGGCAATTATTAATTTAATATTATCGTTAATAATTGTTTGAATACTTTGGAGTTATTATTATAATTCTATTGTAATATTTCTCTAAATTCTTTACAATTTTCTCAATCAAAACTGTCAATCCAACCTAAACCATGCTCAACTAACTAAGTCCGGATCTCAATTAACAAAGTGCAAAGTCTCATTGCTGGTCTATATTCTTTTGTTTTTTTGGAAAACAATAACGCAGTATGCGCCATTTATTACAGAATAATTGAAAAAAAAAGAAGACAAAGATTAAAGATAAAAAAATTGTGTGAGACGGTCTCACGTATGTTTGCTCCCTATGAGTGAATCAGTATATGCTTATTAATAGAGACCCGTCTCATAAAAAAGGGTCTCAGAAGAAGAGACTTCCTCAAGATTAAAACGGAAATGGGGGACCAATGTGTCATGAATCAACATCGGGTTAGAGATTGATAATGCAATTAGAGATACAGAGTACATGGTCCATTTTTATTACTTTTCCCACGTTTTTATTTGCAACTAAGAAATATTACTCCACAGTCTATTATTTCTATGCCCTTTCTTTTTCCAACAAGCTTAATTTCGTTTTACAAAATTTGGTCAATCCCAAACATGTCACTCTCGTGGCTTCCCCTGATTTTAGTGTAGTGTAGTAGTACTATGTTTACTCACACTCCAACCATAAAAATTCTCAAAAAATATTATATTTAAGAATTAGAATTCCACGTTTGCTTCCAAAATAAACACATGGTCCCGTGAATGTCTTTTTTTATACGTAAAAATCTCAAAAAAAAAAAAAAAAAAAAAACTTGTTTTACACTCGTTTTAGTGTAAAACTTGTTTTTATCTCTTAATGTAAAATAAAATCTCTAAATGTAAAACATGTTTTACACATTTTCTTAGTGTAAAACAGGTTTTTCATAAGACGGACTCTTTTTATATATAGTATATAATTTTCTCTTAATGAAAATAATTTAAAATTTATTTAGATATTTACTTTGAGGTTGATGGAGTATTTTTTTTTTTCACACTTGGACTATGTTTTATTTTTCCTCTTTATACGTGAAGACGATGGTTAGGACTGGAAAATTATTGATTCTAACGGCAATAATTTCATGAAATTTATTCTGAAGAGGAAAATTAAGAATACAAATAACCTATGCAAGAGGTGGTTAACGTTCACCCAATACTTTTAACTTTTATTTTAAATCATTTGTATTTTTTATATTGTTGTACAAAGTATTTCATAATCAGTTAATATGTATAGATCAAATGGTGAATTACAGGGTCCTTATCATTGTTGGGGGGTCTCCTGTGCAACAGGAGCCCCTTCCTTTCTTTTTTTTTTTTTTTTTTTTTTTTTTTTTTTGTTTCTTCTGCTGAGATTTTTTTTTTTTGGCCACCCCAACTCTTTTCCTCTCAACAAAAGTAACACTTATTATAACGAAATGTTACACTTTTTTCTTTTCAAATGTAACACTCTGTTTTTCAAATGTAACACTTTTTTTTTCAAAATTAACATAAGATTAACAAATTAAACTAATGTTACATTTTATAAAAAATAAATGTAACATTTTTTTTCTCAATTGTAACAGTTTATATTCTTAAATGTAACATTATATCTTAAATGTAATAATTTTTTATTGAGAAAGTAATAATTGAAATGCAACTCGATTATATATATGAATTTCTACTCTTTTTTAAAGAATAAAAGTAACATCTACTAAATAAAAATGTTACATTCATCTATATAAAAAATTATAATTATATATTCACTTTGTTACACTTCAAATATTACTTTTTCTAACCACAAAAATTATCAAAACAATTTAAATTTTCTTATAAAATTGCTGTTACATTTGACTGTAAAAGTGTTACTTTTTGAAGATGAAACTGTTACTTTTATTAGAACAGAGTGTTACATCTCAGCTGACAAAGCAGCTCAAACTTTTTGTGTGTAAAAAAATATGTTTTTTTTTTTAAAAAATCAAACCATATCATAACCTATGTAGTTTTATTCGTCTCGTCGAGACGAACACAACGGTATTTTTAATTTTTTTTTTTCGACTTATAAATCTCAAGATATAACATTTTAAAGTTAATGGAGGCTTTTTTTTAGACTTGCCACGTGTCGCAATTTGGGAGGGTGGGAGAGGCTGGGCTGGGGCGGGTTGCTGGCCTGGGCGGGTTGACCCAAGGGTTTGGCCCGTTGCACCATGGTGCAACGGTTGTATATAAGAATTTGTCATCATTGCTCGTTTGAGTCGCTCTCCCAATGTTATTTCATCGTTACTCCCTCCATTTCAAAATACATGTCGTTGGAGTTAATTTTTATTTCAAAATACCTGACGTTATACTGTAAGATAAACATGTAAAGACAAATAGTTTGTGAAAAGCATTATCTTTCTATTCACATAATTAAGAAGTATATATACAAGAGTATTCTTGCTATGCAAGTAATAGAAGCCTAACTAGGAAATACAATTATGAAAAGGAAATACAATTAGGAAACTAATTTCCAATTCCTGTTTTAACTCTAACATGCCCCCGCAAGATGGATGATCGAGTAGTGAGACCAATCTTGGACATAATATCTTCGAACCGAGCACGTGGCAAAGGTTTAGTAAGTACATCCGCAAGCTGGTCTTTATTGGAGATAAAAGAAACACGCAAAGTATGATTTTGAACACGTTCTCGGACAAAATGATAATCCAAACCAAGATGCTTCATCCGAGAGTAAAACCGTGGATTAGCAGCAACATAAGTAGCCCCCAAATTGTCACAATAAACCGCAGGAGTGGAAGTAGCCGGACACTGAAGTTCTTGGAGTAAATTTTGGACCCAAAGAACCTCTGCAGTAGTAGCAGCAACCGCTCGATATTCAGCTTCTGTAGAAGAGCGGGCCAAGGTACGTTGTTTTCGAGAGCTCTAGGAAATTGGATTTTTACCCAAGTAGACTATGCAACCAGTGGTGGAGATGTACGTATCAGTGTCACCCGCCCAGTCGGCATCAGTAAATGCATGCAAGGTAAGGGGCAAGTTGCGACATATTGGCAACCCATGTGAGGAAATACCAACAAGATAGTGAAGAAGGCGTTTGAGAGCAGCCCAGTGTTCTTCAGTCTGTTTATGTATGTACTGAGACAGTTGGCTCACAGCAAAGGATATATCAAGATGGGTAAAAGACAGATACTGAAGACTGCCAACCAATACACGGTACTCAGAAGGATCAGAGAGACGGGTGCCACGGTGGGTAGACAACGGAGGAGCCGAAGCTATGGGGGTGGAAACGGGATTGGCCTCTGACATGTGAGACCAGGTTAAAAGATCTTGGATGTATTTGTGTTGACTTAGAAGAATGCAATCGGGATGATCCAGAACCTCGACACCAAGAAAATAAGAGAGGGACCCAAGGTCTTTAAGAGAGAAACGTGAAGAAAACTGAGATATGAAGGATCTAAGAAGATCATTGTCGGAGCCGGTTATAATGATATCATCAACATAGACCAGAAGAAAAATAAGACCACGAGAGTGAGTAAAAGTGAACAAGGATGAGTCAGAGACACAATTTTTCAAACCAAGAAGAAGAAGGTAAGATCGGAGTTCATTGTTGTAAGATACCCGCGGGAAAACGGAGAAAAAGTTCCCTCGAAAAATCAAACACAACACTTTATGTTCAAACAAAACGGAGTCGCCACGTTAGTTTAACTTTAAACCCAAACTTAACGAAAAAGGTTAGAGACAAAGGATTCGAAGGTCAGGTTATACTTTGGGAAGAACTTAACAGGTAGTTCACCCAAAGTGCCTCGAAAAACCGAGTCTCCCTAAGTTTGTTAACCAAAATTGTGCAAGAGTGTGTGTGTGTTCTTGAAAATGGGAGAAACTGACTTTTAAGAAAATCAGTTAGAAACTTAACAAAAAGGGTTGTTTTGTAAACAGTTCAACAGAAGAGGGGAAAAACTGAAAAATCACCCCTCTGACCAAACTAGCCGTACGGCTAGGAAGGTCATCCCTGGTTTTTTTTGCAACCAGTTTCAGGCAGAAACAGAGCATTTTGCTGAAACTGAACTGTTTTACGTTTTTCCAGTTTATTTACTCACACAAAACTTGAATTGAATCATCCCTATGCTTTTGATCACTAATTAAACACCAAAACAAAAGGTTTTGAGTGTGATCAAGGAAATAATTGGGGAAAAATTAAAAAAGGTGATCAACATGACATTTGAGCCAAAATCATCATTTTGATTGTTAAAGATTGAAACTTTAACATCCAAATGGATGATTCATCCAAGGAAAAGCCTTGGAGAAGTAAGAAATCAACCTTTGGATGGATAAAGATTAAGTCTTTACCATCCAAAGGGACATTATTGGAGTTAGATCAAAGTTTGAATGATAAAGATTGAAACTTTATCATCCAAACTTGATCATTTCACCATAAAATCAACTTAAAAGTAAAGACATAAAATTTAACTTGCATAAATGTAAAGACATAATATAAATTGCATAAAAGTAAAGACATAATGTAAAGTGCATTAATGTAAAGACATAATGTAAAGTGCATTAATGTAAAGAGACATTAAATGATAACAAGCCTTGATCATCTTAGGTTTGAACCCTTGATCATGCATAGAACATGAGGGTGCCATTGATTCACATCAAGGACTTAGTTCCAATTCATAATGTTTGCAAGAATAATAAAGACATAATATAATTAAGGCAAAATGAAATAGAGCATGAGATGAAAAGAAGATGGGGAGAAGGAGGCCTCACCAATTTTGGTTCTAAGCCTATCTTCATTCTCTCTTTTCACTCAAGGATGTGTTTGTATCCCTAATATGTTCTCAGTTTGGCAGAGTTTACACACACAAATGATTTTTCTCCTCCCCTGAAATGATCAGCAATGGTATTAATTTATAGGGACTGAGGGTACCCATAGTAGCCGTACGGCTGGGTCTCTCCCGCGCCCAAACCATCCGTACGGCTCAGCCTGGCGAGCTTCTGGATTTTCCTAAGTTTTAATTCCAGGATAGTCCTAGATTTTTCGTTGATTCTAGTGAGGTCCTAGCCTATCAGTTTATCCCTGAATGGTTCTAAGAATTCCTCTAGGTTGGTTTAATTTTAGATTGGGGTACTTACAGAGCCACTCGGCAACGTCTCTTTAGGAAATCGGGGTTGTCAACCTAAAAAAAGCATCCCAATCTGCTTATGGGAGGATGTTATGACCGATTTTAGTTGCATGGCTAGACCTAGAGGTATAGGATTCCTACGTATCCCGTTCGCGGGGAATCAAGCCTAACGTAGTTCGGGAGGGGTGAGAAACTTTAAGGCTACTCAAACCAAAGGGCTAGGTGGATATCTGTCATCCTATCCTAAAAGGAACGGGCATGACTCTCGGCGAGTCAGAGGCGGGATTTGATCAACTTGGCTCTATGAAGAAGGTTGATTAAAAGGGGCATGACTCTCGGCGAGTCAGAGGCGGGATTTGGTCAACTTGGCTTTATGGAGAGGGTTGACTTAAAGGAAATGTGCATGAATCTCGGCGAGTCAGAGGCGGGACTTGGTCAACTTGGCTCTATGGAGAGGGTTGACTAAAAGGAAACGGGTATGACTCTCGGTGAGTCAGAGGCGGGAATTGATCAACTTGGCTCTATGGAGAGGGTTGACTAAAAGGAACGGGCATGAATCTCGGTGGGTCAGAGGCAGGACTTGGTCAACTTGGCTCTATGGAGAGGGTTGACTAAAAGGAAACGGGCATGAATCTCGGCGAGTCAGAGGCGGTATTTGATCAACTTGGCTCTATGGAGAGGGTTGACTAAAAGGAACGGGCATGACTCTCGGTGGGTCAGAGGCGGGACTTGGTCAACTTGGCTCTATGGAGAGGGTAGACTAAAAAGAAACGGGCATGACTCTCAGCGGGTCAGAGGCGGGACTAGGTCAACTTGGCTCTATGGATAAGGTTGACTAAAAGGAACGGGCATGACTCTCGGTGGGTCAGAGGCAGGACTTGGTCAACTTGGCTCTATGGAGAGGGTTGACTAAAAGGATGGTCTTACGTCATTTTAGACTGCCGGGACAAAGGCTTTCTTAACCTAAAATGACCACTCTGGGGGACAAAGGTTTTCTTAACCTAAAATAACCACTTTAGGGGACAAAATTTTACTGGGCTTAAGTCAGGGACTGCCTAGGTATGTTCCAAGCAAAACGGGCTTTCAATCCCTTTGGTTACTTTTCTCACAAAGGCAATGGGCTTACGTCAAGGACCGCCTCAGTGTATTTTCACCCTAAGCAAATAAATCAATGGGCTTACGTCGCGTGGGGACCACCTAACTTTCTAAACTTTTTAATTCTACTGGGCTTACGTCAGGGACAGCCTAAGTGTCTTTTCTAAGGGGGAGATTTTGGACATTTCTCAAGAGGAAGGGCCTAAGTTCTATTTCAGGAACCTAGGGGAAGCTTTGTTCAAGGAGCCAGGGGCCAGGGTGTAAATTTTGGGCTGAGATTTTCCTCGCCCAAAACCATCCGTACGGTTGAGGGTTCGTCCCTTCTTTTTCAAAACACAACAGGCATACGGATGGTCTGCTCATTTTTCTAAAACTCAGTCGAGAAACAAAGAAGACAGACAAAATTGAGAGGGAAAACTCCATCAAATTTTGAATTTTCTTCCTTAGATTGTTCAAGGATCACACTATGGAGGGACGGGCACGAAGAGGTTACCCTAGAGGAGCGGATAGAAGGATCGTCATGGCTCGGAACCTTCGAGGCTACACTGTCAATTTTATGGACGCGGAAGCAGGATTCTACAAGTCTCCTACCGTTCATTTGTGTCACGAAGGAGTGGTAAGCATCTCTAAGCCTCCTTGTTCAATTGTGGGCATTTTGTGCATTCTTTCGACCTAGGGTCTATGTTCATGCAATTTTAGGACTTTTGCTTTTCTTGGCGCATTTTGCGAAATTGGCTTTATTTTCATGCAATTGGGATCGCAAGGGTCGTGGGCATGTGTTTGCTCTCTCATTTGGACATGCCTAGCTACGCTTTTGACAATTAAGGTGTGATCCTACACTTTGTGCATAAAATGCTTGTACCTTAGGTTGGACTAGCCATTTTGACATGTTTACGTGCATGCTAGCATTGCCTAGGATTATTTGTTACATGTTATGAATGGGACGTACTTGTTCATGATGGCCTTCTTTTAAATGACTATGCAATTTAAAGAAAGGGGAAAAAATTTCTTTCTTAAAACGGCCCTCAAATGTCTATGCAATTTGAAAGTGGACGGGAAAAACTTTCTTTTTCTAAGTGACCCTAAAATGTCTATGCAATTTGAAAGGGGACGGAAAAAACTTTTCTTTTTCAAAGTGACCCTCAAATGTCTATACAATTTGAAAGGGGGGAAAAAACTTTTTCTTTTTCAAAGCGACCCTCAAATGTCTATGCAATTTGAAAGGGGATAAAAAACAATTTTATTTTTCAAAGTGACCCTCAAATGTCTATGCAATTTGAAAGGGGACGGAAAACATTTTTCTTTTCAAAATGACCCTCAAATGTCTATGCAATTTAGAAAGGGACGAAAAACATTTTTCTTTTCAAAATGATCCTAAAATGTCTATGCAATTTGGAAGGGGACGGAAAACATTTTTCTTTTCAAAATGACCCTCAAATGTCTATGCAATTTGGAAGGGGACTGAGAAAACATTTTTCTTTTCAAAATGACCCTCAAATGTCTATGCAATTTGGAAGGGGACGGGGAGTATTTTTCATTTGTCATATGCATTGGTATTATGAAGCTGTGTTATTCATACCTTTGCTGTGTTTACCTGCAGGGCAAGGATATCAAATCGCGGGGGTCTCCGGATGTTTGCTTTTCTTTGTGGGAGGCCATGCCCGATTCCGTTGATGGTGAACCTGGCCCGAGGGAGTGGGTGGAGCGCACTGGCTTGGTGCCTTTCATTGATGTCATGGGCAAGTTGGTTAACACTAATAAAAGTATGGGGCTTATCAATGCCCTTGGTGAGTACTGGTGGGACTCGACCCACACTTTCCATTTGAGTTGGGGGGAGGTAACCGTGACTCCTGCTGACTTCTCGGCAATTACCGGGCTCTCTTTTGATGGGCGTCCGGTTATGTGGAGGGATAGGATCCCTGAGGCAGATATTGGGGCACTCATCGGCTTCACAGGCCCCACCAAGGGTTTGGGCATTCTGGTGCAGGATGTTGAGAGGGCCATCCGAGCCAACTTTCCCGAGTACGCGGCGAGTCGGGTTTCAGCTGAGCAGCTTGGGAGCTCCTATGTCTGGCTCCTCCTTGGAAACACCATTTTTGCCAATGCCGACACGACATGTATATTTCCTCTCCTAGGCTCTTTGATCACACCGGAGACTATTGGGAGCATTGCTTGGGGAGAGGCGGGCCTTGCCGAGCTATACATGGAGCTCGACAAGTATAGCCGGAAGGCGAGCAAGTCTTTGGATTGCTTTCAGTTTGTCCTAGAGGTATCTCCTTGTACCCTTCTGTTCTTTTCTACCTTCGCTTTACTTTCTGCTTTGGCTTTTGTTTTCAATCTCGTGTACTAAAAGCCTTTTCGTCTTTCTTTTTCAAGTTTGGTACTACGAGGTCTTTGGCAGCTATCCGTGGAGGCCATCTCTCGAATATCCATTTTCCGGCCATGATTTTTTGGGCCAGGGAGGTCTGAGAGAAGAGGGGGTCCAAGGGACGGGTCACTATCCGTTACGCTAATGTGAAGGCGGTGCTGAGGGGGCCTATGCCAGTGGGGTTAAATCTGTACCCGTGGTCGAGGTATGAGAGGCCGGAGATCGGCTTTGATTTGAGTGAGGCTCGGAGGGTGATAAACCAGAGGATGCTGCTGGTTGGGTTCCGAGGCGAGTCCTTCTATTTGGGCGAGAGGGTCCTATGTCATCACGGGTTAGAGCTCGTGCAGAGGACACCAATGGATCCTCCCGAGGGTATGTACCTTTTTGACCGTCGGAACGATCCTCTTCTCATGGGAGCGGATGCAGCTGGCCTGATCACCGATGAACCGTATGGACGGTTTGTGGCCACTCGTCTCAGGTCGCCACGGGTGGTAGCTTCGGGGGTAACCCCTCCGGTTTGGACAGACTATTCTTTCGTCTGTGTAGATGGTAGGGTCCACAAGGTTGATTTGTCTACTCCAGGGGAGGGGGTTCCGACTGAGGGATCCCGGTTGAGGCGGTATGCTTTTTCTTTTCTTTGCACACATAAACCCTTCATCTCAGTCTCTTTTGCTGAGCCGTTTTTGTTTCCATATGCAGGTTGCGGGGCGAGCACTGCTGAGGCAGCCTAGCTTCTTAGAGCGGGCCAAGAAGTGGTTTAGGAAGTTTACGGTCGTTCTTCCAAGGGGTCTCGGGCAAAATATAGTTTTGTGCCGGGCAGGAGCTCCGTGAGCGGTGAGGAGAGACCTCGCAAGAGGGCATCGAGCGTGGAGCTGCCTCCCTCTTATGTTCGCAGCCAGTCCATGGGTTTGCTGACATATCATCTTTTCGAGGCTCGCTAGGAGGGGTGGACACTCATGAGACTGCCCCAGATCCTTTTGCCCACTTGACCTTGGAGCGGCCCGAGTCATCTTCTGCTGTCCGTCCGGGCACTTCTTCCTAATTTGCTGGGTGCTCCTTTCAGCCACACACCAGTGAGGACATGAGCTTGGCAGAATCCCTCTTCCATTTCGACCATAGTGCTTATCCAACTCGCGGGCTAGGCATTTCTTATTCGCCTCCACCTGACTCGGACCCAGATTCTAAATAGCTGTACTCGTTTGAACAATTTTATATCTCGTTTTGTTTTGAAAACAATATGTGTAAAACTTATCGTTTTATTTAACGTTCAAAATGTTTTCCACTTGCAAATTCACTTAAACGCATAGCTCAGGCCTTAAGAGGGCCTTTTGGTGTTGTGACTTGTGGGGGATCCCCGGAAATGTGTTTAGACTCAATTATTGTTTTTGACAGGTTTTGAGAGGGCTAGAATGAGTTTCTCTTACGGGCAGTCTGTTGGCATAGGCTGCTGATCTGAATTTTTGCAACGGACAAAGCATCCGTACGGTTGGGGAAGGGAGTTGACTTTTTTTGATTAAAATTTTTTGAGGACCTCTGGGGAATTTGGAAAATTGGGGATTATGACTCTAGGTTCCGGCTTAGGCTGAATTCACTAAAGCATGACATTTCCGCTAATCCTTTCAACGTGCCGTCATGGCTTGGCAGCCCCGGTTCAATTGGGAATCATTTCTTAGACCCGGACCTCTCTTGGGGATGATCTTTCCTTTGACCATTTTCAAACGTGCTACTATGACTTGGTAGCCCCAGTCTTCCCTTGGCTGAGAGTTTCTCTATCAGCGTATCTCAGCTTTTTTTCTTGCTGTCAGGGGATCGACTCCTTGGCACCTCCCGTTCTTTCTTAATCAAGCCCACGGGCATCTCACTCCACGGGTATCCATCACAGTGTCTTTTGTTCTTTCTACTCAAGGAGTGGTCTAGTAGACTCATGACACGGACACAATCAATATTATGCTCGTTCGAACGAAGACAGACATAGGCGTTCGCGGGAGTGAGTCCCTTTTGTGAGGAAGGAAGCCTATGGACAGAATTCATTGTTTGGCTCTTTTCTACGATGTAGAAAAGAAGACTTTTCGAGACATTTGAAATTCGCCTTTAGTTAATATTATCAAATGATTGCTTGAATGGACCATGTCCATTATTAAGTCAGGATTACTACAAGCAATTAGCCTTAACATGCGTAAATGTAGTAATCAATTGAGATTAGGATTCCATCAATGGCAGGACCGAGAAAAGGGATGTATACAAGGGATTGGTCTTTGATGTGACCAGTGTTGGTAGTGGTGCCCTAGGCACGTTTAATAAACGTTGTAATTGTTATCATTTATTTCATATCAATAAAGAGATGTTTTGATTATTATTATTGTTCATGTTTACTTATAATAATCTCCGTCCCTAGTACTTGTTAAGCACTAGTATAAAGGCTAAATGATCATGCGATGATCATGTTAGATTTATGGGTACTTGTTTGGAACAAGGTACTGGACATGACCCGCTGTATGAGATTTATGTCATGGTCTATGTCGAACATATATCTCATATTAGTGTAGACACCCCGCCTTGGACCGCTCACCCCGATTGCACATTTGATCTTGTGTTTCTCCCCATTTTAAGTGTTTCTCGTTAGTTTCTGTCACTTCCGTTAAGTTCCTGACTGACTTCGTTAAGTCCAGGGACTAAACTGAATGACAGGGCTAACTTTCTAGTCCATTCTGTCAAAATTGCCTTCTCTGAGTCGCGCGCCTCCGACAGGAGGAGCCAGGCGCGCGCGCGCCTCCCGCCCCCAAAGCAGGAAGCGCGCGCCTCTGGGCGTCAGTTACAGATTTCTGGCCAGGATTCCCTCCCTTGCTCAATTTACAGGATTTTGCCCGGGAAGGATTTCTTGGTGACTGGGTTTTGGCACCAAAAAACCCATATTTCACCTATAAAAACCTCTCTTTACCTCCATTTTCAAAGGTCGAAAAATGAACAAAAGATTGAACTTACAAAACTATACCAAAATCACTTTCTAAAAGTTCTCCAAGGATTTCTTCAAGCAACATTTGAAGGTCTTCGAATTGTAGGTAAAAGTCCATCTTTTCCTTTCTTTTCTACTTCATCTCATCTCTTTCTTTTACTTTAACCAAATGTGCAATCACCAAAATCATTTTGGGACATGACTCCAATGATCACCTCATCTCATTGAGGTTGGTTAAGGAGTTATCTCCTACATTCCAAATCCTATTTTAAACCCCCTTTTTATGACTTAAAGAAGAAGAAGAAGAACATTTTCATTTATGTAGATTTTGACCAAGCAAGACCAACTTAAGTTGGGCGAGATGGGTATTTCGGTACTTCCCATCTCGTAATCTAACCCCCGGACCTCAAAACAAAGAATCTCTGTTTTCGTAATCAAACTTAGGCTACAATCAATAGGTTTTTCTTATGTTCCTCAAAACATAGGTGGCGACTCTAAAAACAAGTTAGACATCCTAGGACAATTCACGCGATCTAGCCTAAAGCCGTGGTTTCCCCCGGGGTATCTACAGTGGCGACTCCGCTGGGGAGTTTTTGAGGGTTAAACTTGCGTTCTGATCGAAATCTACATCTTTTCTGGGCATTCTGTTTCCTGATGGGGGAGGCGCGCGCGTCTGGCCTTTTAAGCCTAAGGCGCGCGCATCCCGCATCAAGAACCAGAATCGCCCACTTCTTCATGTTCTTCATCTTCTCTTCTGTTATTCTGCACTAATCATTTCTGCAGGGGTTACAATATGAACATAGGACCAGGGCAATCCCCTGAGTCCAAAGTCTGACATTCTGACAGGTGTGCCCCAGAAGCGCGCGCCTCCCATAAGCATTGCGACATGCGCGCGCGTCCCACAGCAGCACTCAGAGGCGCACGCTTCTGGGTTGGTTCCCAAAACAGAGACAGGTTTCAGTGACTGTCTGAGCAGTAAGTGGGGTGTGGGCACAGTTGCCTGCATCAGAACAGAATTGAACCCTCGGACTGTTTTAATTTTGTGTTTTATTTACCGGTCACACGGGTGATTCGGGAGTTGTAATTTTATGTGCTTATGTGTTTTCTTTCTTTTAAAAAAAAAAAAAAATAATAAATAAATAAATTTGTCACTTGTTAGACCTCACACTACCATGCACATATTCCTATGAACTGCTCACTATCGAGTCGCAATCGCACAAGTCCAACCCCAAACCCGTCGAGGCCCGTCCTAGAAAGTTTCAAGCTCCACCAGACCTTGGCTCTTTCGAAGCGGTAAACCTCAGCCCGTGGCGTAGTTCAAGACTACATGCCGGGGGTGACCTTTGAGCCTCATATTCAAGCCGAGCACAAGCCACACAATTCTAGTTAGGGTCTAACACTCCGTGACTCAAGTCGGTTTCCATGTACCGAGATTTCCCTAAACTAATGTCTTCAAATCATACATGCCAACTTGTTGAAAGGGACGCAATAAAAATCCGTCCCCAAAAGTGGTTATTTTGGACGAAAATAAAAATCCGTCCCCGCATGTATGCTTTACTACATTAATTTAGTTTAATCCCGATACATGTAGGATTCACAAGCGCGATGGAATCCGATGAGTATATGGGACCGCGAGATGGTCTATATACTAGTGTGACGATTCCATTATTTTCTTAGAAACCCCAAAAGGGATTCATTCCCTCCGACTTATAAAAAAAAATAAAGAGTCTTTTCTTATGTGGTTCGAGTCGTGTGCCCAACTGTGTGTTCTAAGCCTCTTCACGGACCGCAAGTGTTACTCAAGACTGACAAGGGCCTCTTCTGCAATATAGGTTCAATTGGTACTTACAAAGTCTACCGGGATTCAGCAAATCGGTTAGTCCGTGAAGAGATCACTCCAACAGCTCCAACATCAACCATGACCGGCAGCAGCAACACCATGTCTCTCGAACAGCTCTCAACTATGGTCCAACTCCTCCAAGAGCAAGTCTCCACCCTTAACAAGGAGGCACAAAGCAAAGACGACATTTGGCAATCCCACCTCGACAGCCAAAGGGAGGCCCACGAGGCCGAGATGGAGCTAATGAAAGAAAAGCTCACTAACCTTGCCATGGGGAAGAACAAGAACAATGATGATGAATCCGAGTGGACCGAGGGTTTGTTCAAGAGTCCTTATGTCAACACCCGCACCAAGAAAATGGGGGAACCGAGTTCCGAGAACAATGAGCCCAAAATGGTGGATTCTATCATGGCCTACATCGACCAAAAATTCAATGGGCTCAACATGGGGAAAGGCTCTGACACAAGCCTTTATCAATCATCCATCCTCATGAGTACTATGGCCGCTCTTCCCGATAAGTTCAAGATGCCCGACATAAGCAAATTCAAGGGCAACTCTTGTCCTATGGCTCACATTGAGACTTATATTTGGGCAATGGTTCCAAAGAAGGTTCCACCAAGGTGATGGCTCAATGCTTTCCTCTCACTCTCGAGGGGGCGCAAAAGATTGGTATGCTACTCTCCCGCTCACTGTCCGTCTTGATTGGGACTCCGCCATGCTTGCCTTCAAGAACCAATACCAAGGCAACACCACTCACCGGCCCACAAGGAAAGAGCTAGAGAACACTACTCAGCGAGACAATGAGTCCTCCATCGACTTCACAAGGAGATGGAATGACAAACTCTCTGAAATTGTTGAGAGGCCAAACACAAAAGAGCAAATGGACATATTTCTCAAGTGTCTCAAGATTGATCTCCGCACTCACCTAAGTGGGGCTTGCTACTCCGACTTCTCCCAATGTATGAGGCGGGGGTACGCATGGATGACTTGCTCAAAGAGATTAAGAAGACCACTCCTACTTACCGCTACAAGGCCGCTTCCAACTCCACAAAAGAGGCCTCGGTCAATGCCGTCACTATTGACAAGGGGAATTACAAAAAGGTTCCTCCACCTCAAGGGAAGAAGCCCCGAAGTGACCGTGTCTACACGCCTCTCCAAGGCATGACTCAAACCGAAGTGTTCGAGGTCCTCAAGGCAAAGGTCAAGTCACACCCGTGCAAGGGTACCAACCCAAGACGATCAACTCCAATCATGCTCACCACAAATATTGTGGCTACCACCAATATAGTGGCCACACCACCGAGGATTGCTTCATTCTCCGCAACGTCATTCAAGATCTCATAGATAAGAAAGAATTTGTAGTGGCTAATGACGAGCATGTCAATGTAATAGAGATAGGAGAACTTGAGGGGACCACCCATTCAATCCCAATTGTGAATGGGGCCCCAATGTTATGAATAAACTTGACAATTCTTGTTATGTAGTGACTTATGATGAAGTAATGAGGGAAGTACTAGAGAATAGGAAAAGAAGCAAGATGGGAACGTCAACATGCTAACTCGATCCGGTCGAGTCATAGCAAGCAACCCTTCCACTTCCGCACCGAGCTCCTCTTCTCAAAGGCCGCAAGCTCATAACACTCCCGAAGATCCTCTACTTGTCCAACTCAAGAAAACTCAAGCCAACATCTCTATTTGGGACCTCATTGCATCCTCAAAGAAACACCGAGATCTTGTCATCCGCAATCTCGATGATACATCAGTCTCTCCCGATACTACTCCTGAGGACCTCACGGCAATGATTGGTCACATTCATTTTAGCAACGTCATCACCTTTGCCGATATGGACCTGCCACCGTTTGGTTCCGACCACAACGAAGCTATTTACCTCAAAGTACGAGCAAGGGGGAGGCCCGTCTCAAGAGTCTTAGTGGACGGTGGTTCCGCACTCAATCTCATGCCTGGTAGGATCATGGGCATACTGGGGCTTAAGGATTCCGATTTGAAGCCTTCTACTCAAGTAATCCGAGGTTATGACAGCACCGCCCGTACAGTCATGGGTATGATCGAAATAGACATTGAGTTTGGGAGCATGGTCATGTCCGTTCAATTCCAAGTGCTTGATATCCCGGCCTCGTTCAACTTACTGTTGGGCCGACCATGGATTCATAGTGCTAATGCCGTACCGTCAACTCTCCACCAATGTGTCAAGATCCGAAATGGTGATGAAATAGTGACCGTAATGGCTGAAAACATCACTATCCACAGAAAAGGTGAGCCCGTCCACCAAGTCCAGCATGGTCTACCAGACTCCACTCTCTCCGGCGTCTCAATCAACGCCATTGACAAAGAAGGGGGAAACGAATCATGGACCCCCAGCAATCACAAAGTCCTCCGCATGATGAGGAATATGGACTACTTCCCTGGTTTAGGCTTAGGGAAATATCAACAAGGAATCCTACATCCCGTGCAAGTCCCATTTGTCAAGAACACCTTCGGTTTGGGGTATGATCCTTCCAAAGAAGACTTGAAACAAGAGCAAGCAATCAAGAACGAAAAGGCCCGAGCCCGTAAAGAAGGCCGTTGTTATGAAGTCCCTAATCTAAGGCCTTACCGCAAGACGTTGAATGGTTATTTGTCCGCCAAGGGGAAGACGTTCCATACATGATCTTTCCCGAGCCGTGGGTTAACAATAAAGGTGTCAAAAAGCCCGGCCTCGAAATCTTCTCCGATTGTGAGATCCAGAAATCCGAAAGGGAACCAACTCCCATGTCGCCCTGTAAATGGTGGGGGAGGAAGATGACTATAGAGTCCGAGACAGAAATCACCGTGGGGAAGAACTGACAGATTTAGCCTCCATGTTTGAAGAGCTTGCCATGATGAATGAATGCCAAGTAACGCCATCCATGACACCGTCACCATGAACGAGACTATCAGTGAGATCCGCCAAGCTCCGAGCCGATCAACAATTGGTATTCAACAAAAGGGCCCGTGGTATCCGAGGAATTCTTAGCCCAAGAAATGGGTTGCATACCCCGCACAGCAACAAAGGAAGAGCAGCTCACACTTACTTTCGAGTCCGAGAATGTCTCTAATACCCTCACCCAAGAGGATTTGAAGGCCATAGCTGAGCGTGTGTTTCCTTTCTTTGCTAATGAAAAATTTGATATTTCTGAGTACCCTGAGATTGCAAACATCATAAATGATGAATTAACTAATAATGAACTTAATGAACAAGTTAATAACGATTCAAATTATGATGAAATAGACCACGAAAACATAACATACTTAAATGAACTTGCTCAACAAGTCCGTAGTCGTGGTGAGAATGGTCCAAAGGCTGACGAAGAATTGCATGTTGTTAATCTGGGTACCGAAGAAGAGCAAAAAGAAACTAAGATTGGAAGCTTCTTCAAGGGGGACGACAGAGACAGATTGACTGCACTACTACGGGAGTTCGTGGATGTGTTCGAATGGTCATACAAGACATGCCGGGTTTGGATAGAAAGGTAGCGGAGCACAGGATTCCGATCAGAGAAGATGCCAGGCAGTTAAAGCAGAAGCTCAGAAAGATCAAGCCAGAATGGTCTCTACAGGTCAAAGAAGAGATTGAGAAGCTCCTCAGTGTGGGTTTCATCAAGGTCATCGAGTATCCGACATGGTTAGCCAACATTGTGACAGTCAGGAAGGCGAACGGCAAGGTTCGAGTTTGTGTAGACTTCCGGATTTAAACAAAGCTTCCCCAAAGGATGATTTTCCACTCCCTAATATCGACATGCTAGTCGACTCCACTGCTGCCCACGAGGTTCGCTCATTCGTGGATGGGTTCGCTGGGTACAATCAGATTCTCATGGCCGAGGAAGATCAACATAAGACAGCCTTCACATCACCGTGGGGTACCTTTTGCTACACAGTCATGCCATTTGGGTTAAGAAACGCTGGGGCTTCCTACCAAAGAGCCGTGACAGACTTGTTCCACGATATGATTCACAAAGAGATCGAGGTCTATGTGGACGACATGATCATTCACTCCAAAGGAACCGATGGTCAACACCTAATCGATCCTCCTCTTCGCAAGCTTCGAAAGGCTAAGATGAGGCTCAACCCCGCAAAGTGCACATGCGGGGTTATCCGAGGCAAAGTTCTTGGTTATATGGTCACTGAAAGGGGAATCGAAGTAGACCCCTCCAAAATTAAGGCAATCATTGACATGCCTCCTCAAAGACGCAGAAAGAGATCAAAGGTTTCATGGGCAGACTACAATACATCAGTCGGTTTGTGCACCAACTCACTTCCATGTGCGAGCCAATCTTCAAGCTACTCAAGAAGAATGTGGCTCTAGAATGGACCGACGCGTGCCAAGAAGCCTTCGATCAAGTAAAGCATTAATTGACGTGCCCTCCTGTTCTAGTTCCGCCGCACAAGGAGAAACCTCTGTTGCTATCTCACTGTCAATGATGAAGCCCTAGGGGATATGTTAGCACAAGAGCAACGAGAGTCCACAAAGAGAACGCCATTTACTTTGTCAGTCGCCGATTCCAAGGAGGCGAAAGAACTACTCTGTCTTAGAGAAGTCATGTGCAGCATTGGTTTGGGTCACTCAAAAGCTCAAACACTATATGGAAGCTTTTCCGATCAAGCTAGTAGCAAAGGTGGACCGCTCCGCTACATCTTCGAGAAGCCTTTCATGTCAACAAGAATAGCCAAATGGTACTTCATGCTCGCCGGCTATGATATCACTTACGTCACACTAAAATCCGTCAGGGGGAAAGTGTTCAGTGACCAGCTTTCCGAATTCCCATGTGACGAAGTGAAGGGGGAAGATGTACAGTTCCCCGACGAGCATTTAATTTGTACTGCAACCGAGGAAGACAAGTGGCAACTTTTTTTCGATGCCGCCGCCAATAAACACGGTTTTGGTATAGGGGTATTGCTTGTCGATCCAAAAGACATCTACACTCCCATTGCCATACGCCTGGAATTCGAAGCTACCAACAACATCGCCGAGTACGAAGCGTGCATAGCAGGGCTCGAAGCAGCTCTCGAAAGAAACGTCACGGAACTAGAAGTGTTCGGCGACTCTTTGCTCCTTATCAATCAGCAATCGGGTAAATGGCGAACCTAAGACCCGACTCTCCAACAATATGGTCAGCACCTTGAAGAACTGGTTGAACAATTCCAAGAGATCACTTTCAACTACCTGCCAAGGGATAAGAATCGCTTCGCCGATGCACTGGCCACTATAGCTTCATTAGTTGAAATGCCCAAAGGGAAAATGGTGAAGCCTTTCAAAATTGCTCGAAGGAACAGTCCGGCATATTGCATGAGTATCGAGATCAACAAGGTTCAAACAAACTCTCCGTGTATTCGGATATCATGAACTTCCTCAAAGACGGCACTTATCCCGAGAATAGCAATAAGAAGTCTCAAGCAGCTCTGCAAAAAGGATAGCCTCTCGGTACGTACTGATTGGGGACCGAGTCTATAAAAGGCACCACGACGGGATCAATCTCCTATGCGCCAACAATGGACCGAAGCTCAAGAGATAATGTGTGAAGTGCACGAAGGAGAATGTGGACCCCACATGAATGGGTTTATGCTAGTCAAGAAGATACTTCGCATTGGTTACTATTGGAGCACTATGGAACGAGACTGTATCGAGAAAGTCAAAAGGTGTGCCAAGTGCCAGATTCCACGCTAATCTACAACATGCTCCACCCTCACAACTTTACAACATGGTCACACCTTGGCCTTTCTCTTGTTGGGGGATAGACATCATCGGTAAAGTTCATCCTGCCGGGAGCAATGGGCAGTCATTCGTCCTAGTGGCAGTCGATTACTTCACAAAGTGGGTCGAAGCACAAGCCTATCGAACCCTCAACGCCAAGAAAGTGGCCGAATTTGTAAAGATTAATATCATGTGCCGATACGGCGTGCCTCATGAAATCATTTCCGACAACGGCTCTCACTTTGAGAAGGAAATGGATGCGCTTTTGGTAGAATACAAGATCACCAAGCACAAGTCATCTCCTTACCGGCCCCAAGCAAATGGCGCAGTCGAAGCAGCAAATAAGACCATCGAGACCATCGTCAAGAAAATGGCCTCAACAGGAAGGGATTGGCCCGAGAAGCTACCATTAGCATTGTGGGGCTACCGCACATCCATACGGTCCGCAACAGGAGAAACTCCTATGCATTGGTCTATGGTTCTGAAGCCGTACTCCCTATCGAACTTGAAGTCCCATCTCTACGGGTTCACCTCGAGAATCAAGTCAACGAGGTCAACTGGATGCAAAGTCGATACGAACAGCTAGCCTTACTCGACGAGAAAAGGTTAAGAGCACTCGAACGCACGAGGGCATATCAGCAAAGGATGGCAAGAGCTTTCAACAAAAAAGTGAAGCCTCGAAACATCAATGTAGGAGATTTGGTTATAAGACAACATCCTCCTAATGCCATGAATCCCCTGGGGAAATGGGGACCCCGATGGATCGGTCCGTACGTGGTCAAAAGATACTAAGCGGTGGTGCAGTCCGGCTCGTGGATTTAGATGGTGACCAGCTGCCAAGGGAGGTCAACCTCGACAAGCTCAAGAGGTTCTACGCTTAATAAACAAAGACCATAAAAAAAAAAAAAAAAAAAAAAAAAAATCGCTCGCTAGGTTGAAAACCCGCAAGGGCGGCCTAGGAAAAATTAGAGCACGTGCAAAAAAAAAGAAGCCCGCTAGATTGAAAACCCGCAAGGCGGTCTAGGCAAAAACAGGGTGCACAACAAAAAAAAAATTAAAAAATAAAAAACAATGGTCTTTGTTTGTTTGAACTACGAAGACCTGAGCCTCCCAACTGGAGGAACGTAGGCAACCTTCGGGTGCGATCTAAAACATATCAAAATACCCAATTCACTTCAAATAACAAAATGCAATTTTTATTCATTCAATGAATTATTCAAACCATTACAACGGATTTATTGAGCAACAAAAGACATCAAAATATAAATCCTAAAACAAAGTGGTCTAATTGCAATCTCTTGGGTACAAAGAAAAATATAATCTTTCTTAGGTTTGGAAACCCATTGCTTCTTGTTATGTCCTTTAGTCTTCTTGGATGGGGACAGAACATTCTTGGGACCTCCAAGACGGGAGAAAACGCTAGGACGGGACGGAGCTTCATCAACGGCTTTCCCTTTACCCTTATCAAGCGGAGCCTTAGCGGGGACAACCATGGGACACTCCCAACATATGAGGAATTTCCCTTACCTTTCTTCTTCTTGGGAAAATGACGGGGTCTATAGTCCGCACATGAACCACCGGTCTCACGGGGTCAACAACATCGTCATTGGGCCTTCCCAAACGATCAAAAAACGCGCTCGGACGCTTCTCCACATCGGGACGGGCCCCACAGCTGGAACGGCGCTCACCATTGGAACGGACTTCTCACCCTCGGGGACGGAAACCTTAACTTCAAAGGAGAAAGTCATTGGGGCCATTATAACAAGAATTTTGTGGTTTAGGGGGAGAAAGTGTTTGCAAAAGAATGCTGTGTGCCATTCTGGTCGAAAAATGGTTCAAATTTATAGCTGTTGGAACATTCTGATCAGAAAAGAAAGGGGCTGTAATTCAGCAGGCCAGAAGCGCGCGCCTCCGACCAAGACTTTACAACACGCGCGCCTCCCACAAGTAAGGCCCGACGCGCGCACCTTTGACAGCAGTTCAGACAGAAACAGCCCTTGTCAGTTCAGAACAGAACCAAGCACTTCAACATATCCAACCTGCAGCAAAATCAAATCCCAGCAACAAAAAGGAGTTCAAGCATCGACAACAAGCATCCTTTGGGCACACATTTGTTTGTAAAGAGTCGACATCTATCGATCGAGTCGCTAATAGAACATGAAATGAGTAGTAAGATAACTAGGATTGTAAATACATGTTAAATGTTATTACAGGCAAAAGTAAAAGTGTTTCAATCCCTCATCTCTCAGCCACAACAGCTCGGGCACGTCATCACCAACACTATGCTTACCCCCTGCTACCGCTCTCGGTCTCCTCATCGTCATCATCATCCTCATCATCATCATTGTCATCATCATCCTCAGACTCAGATGTCTCAATCACAACATCAGGACGGGTTCTCTTGGCAGCTCTCCCTGATGAACTGGCGCCGCCCCCGGCTCTGGCTACCCTCTCGGCTCAGACTCCTACTATGGCTCAGGACTCCTGCTCAGGACTGCCTCGCCGAAGAGACAGCCTCATCAATGTCCAGTGCAGCATCCTGCAGCCTCATCCCATGCCCCGAGCACCTCGGGCAGCTCCTCTCGCAGCACCAGAGACCAGCACAGCAGCATCTCTAGTCATGGCAGCAATA